>JBAMJR010000053.1:12637500-12657500 GCA_038501785.1 Myoxocephalus aenaeus | reverse complement strand
ATTGTTCTTGGTAGAACCACCTGGACTAGTTCTAGATGAAACCTTTGGAATACAGAACCCCCTGGGTAGGTTCTAAATGAAACCCTTGATATGAAATGGTTTTTATTAGAACCCCCTGGGTGGGTTCTAGATGAAACTCTTTGTATATCAGAGGGTTCTTAGCATCCCTAGAAGGTGTAAAGGTTCTGGATAAAAACTTGAGTGGGCGTTCTGGGTAGAACCTTTCACACATGGTCCCAGGAATAAGCCCTTCTGTCATGGGTTCTAGGTAGAACGGTAGGAAAGGTTCGCGGTGGAACGATTACAAAATCTTCCAGGAACCAAACAGAGATAACGGTGCTCACTAGAACCACACAGTCCGCAGTCCTTCATCTTTCTCCGCAGAACCGACTCAGTCGCTTGACGCTGACGCTCACGAGCCGACGTGGGAAGTCAAAAGTGGGAAACACATAATTATCGAGCTCCGTGCCGAAAATAGAAAATAACCTGACGCCTCCGGAGACGTGATTGTTTGTCTTCTCGCAACTTTTAATCGTGGCATTATCGTCCTGGTGCGATGATTTATAAATAGACATGCTGAAAATCACACACAAAAAAAAGACCAATTACAGATAATCATGTGATGCGTCGCCCTAAAATCACCTTGCAGAACAGCGTCTTCATTTCTGGTGAACTGGAGAAACTGGCAGTGGAAACAAGCTGTAAAGATGGAAAAACGTTTATTTCATTATTATTCATTTGGAGTTTGGGTCCATCTGATGAATTTAAGTCCAACATCGTCCATTATTTTGTTCACCGTCTGCTGTTTGGTGCTGAGCAAAAGTGGTAAAGTGGCTTTTTTGTTGGCGAATTTCTGCTGAAAACAGCGAGCAGAAGCACTGAAAAAAAATGTTGTTGCCCAAATTTCGTCCTGACTCATTAATGATGTTGAACCTGTAGGGAGACATTTCGGGCGCTGCAATGTCCCCGCCGAATTGAACTGGGTTTTGAAAAGGCCCATTATCGGCAGATTCTCACCTGTGATTGGTTGACAACAACAACAACAACAGACTTTGTGCGTCTGTTCGGCTGCAGGAAGAAGAAAAGGAAAGAAAACACAACTTTTTTTAATTTTTCATCAAACCTTCTTCCTCTCTCTGCTCCTGAATGTTAAAATGACACACACACACACACACACACACACACACACACACACACACACACACACACATGAATTACAGGCTAAAGCACAGTGACTTTCAGAACATAATTGATCGTGCTCTTGGTTTCCAGCAGGAAGTGGAAATGACTTCTGGCCGCATGCTGAGGGTTTTTCATCAGAGACGGTTTTAATGTGCAGAGTTCCACATGTTGTGTTTCATTCAGCGCTTCAATAAGAAATATCTGAAAGAAACGGTCAAATCCAAACACTCGTAACTGCATTTCTTTAACCTATAGCAATGAAAGACATAAACATGACCAACGTATAGGAGCTTTAACACAAAGCAGGTGATGCGGGTTCACATTCACGTTAAAACAAAGATTTTAATAGATTATTTTTTACTTGTTTGCACCAAAACACTCATGGAAATTGCAAATATAAAAATCTACTTGGTAATAATAATACAAAAATTGTTTCTGAACAACTGGATATCTGACTTTTTAAAGAGACAGTCTGTTGAATTTATTTGTATTTTAATCTTTATTATCTTATATAGATTGTATATATATATATAATATATATATATATATACATATATATATATATATATATATATATATATATATATATATATATATATATATTATAATAATCAATCATTATAATACTATATATATAGTGTTGTTATTATGTCATTCTATAGTGGCTCTGGACTTACTGTTATTATAATATAAGAGGGTAAAGAATATGAATGAAATGAAGAGACACATTTGTTTTGGGTGTTTGAAACTGCAGTTCCTGATTGTGAGCACAGGGGGGCAGTGTTGTCATATATTTATGAAATTAATATCCAATTCTGCTTTTTGTCTCTGAAAGAAAGATTGATGTACAAAATATAACTACAATGTAGTTTGAGATTGAGATCAAACTTTATCGATGCCTGCAGGTAAAATTCACAAGCAGGTAAAAATGATATGAAGTAATTAAAATGAGCTCCACCTTTACCAGCTGCCAAATTAAAGCATCAGTTATTATAATACAACAATATAATATACCGTAGTCTGAAATAGGTCGCTCTCCCTCCTTGTGGTTTGTCATCCGAGCTTCTCTGTGCTTTTTAATATTTAGTTATTTTACATATATATACATATATATACATATAGCGCGCCGACCGACTGGAGAGCCGTGTAGAGGCAAAACATTTTTTGCACCTTTTGCTAAAATATCTGAATAATTCTCCATACTTTCATTAAATGCAAAGGGATGTTCAACACAACTGCTTTGAGCGTCTGTCTGTGGCACTGTTCACACTCCATACAGGAGGTAATCCTGGGATCGGCACTTCCCACACTCCATAGTGCCAGACTTTGACTTCTGCTAGAAAACAAACCTCTAACTTCATACTCACACTCCCTCCCTCTCTCTCAGCTGCAGGACGCATCAACATCATCTCCAGGACGTGCTGCCGATGTTCCGCACTTGGAAATGTCGCTCATAATCCTCTTTATCACAACTTTGGGTGAGTTTAAGTTCTTATTTTTTAAAGTTTTTAACGTTCTCACGCCTCCAGCAGCAACACATGTAATGAAAGCCATATGTTGTCATTTTTTTATTTATTTTTCCCAGAAATGTTATTGTTTTGTAAGTTGAGAAAGGGCAAAGCTGCTGCAGGAAGGTCTGACAACTCAATTATCAAAGCATATCAAAGTCAGTTTTATTTGTCACTTCTTCCATATTGTGCAAACATACAGAAGACCTGAAATTTTGTTTCTCTACTGCCTGAAAATAAAGTGAATAGTGCAACATTTAGAAAAAAAAGTAAAAAATACACAACATATAACATATAAACATATAAACTAAACATATAACATATAAACATATAAACAACATATAAACTAGACAACATATAACATATAACCAACATATAAACATATAAACTAGACAACATAGCATAAACAGCATATAAACATAGTGCAGAAACATAAAGTGAATAGTGCACCAGTTAAGAAAAAGTAAAAATAGACAACATATAACATATAAACAACGTATAAACAGTGCAGAAACGTATAAACATAGTGCAAAGACATATAAACATAGTGCAAAAACAAATTAGACATATAACTCTATTGCTCAACCCTGACAGAGAATCCTTGTGATTTCAATTTAAATCCATGCTTCTGGGGGTTTTTCATTTAATTAAAAGCTGATATGTGGGAGGATTTCCAGTTTGTATTACGGGGATTCAGGATTCTTCTCCTCCTCCTCCTCCTCGCAGCCCTGTGGTGCCCCGTCGGCGCTCAGCAGCTGCCGGAGTTCGCAGACGTCTGCACCGAGGGCAGCTGCTACCCCGGCCACAGGCGACCTGCTGATCGGCCCGCGCGCACAAGCTCTCCGTGTCCTCCACCTGCGGCCTGAAGCATCCGGAGCGCTTCTGCATCGTCGGACATCTGGAGGTAAGAAAAGGTTTGGATGCTGCTGGGAAACGATCTCAAGCCACTGAGGGCTGAGTGAGCTCCTGGTGTGTTTAAAAGTAGTTTTCTCTATCCGTTTAGACCATAAACTACAAATAGTGAGAACAAATGCTTGCTATCTTGGTATAAAAAGGTGATTTTAAGAGACTTCCTGCCTGCTTTCTCTGCTGCTTTGAAACAACACAGAGTGAGAATGTTCTTTGGTTTTTGCTTTTGTTTCTTTTGTGACAAACTTTATTCATATTACAAGCAGAAGAGTGGGGGAGATAGAGGAGAAGTTGATGTATAATAATAACCCACAAAGTTGAAGTTATGAATCAAGACAAAGAGAATAAATATGTTAATGTATACCACGTTCCACAAGAGCAGTTTCTTTCCACACACTCGGTTACAGGTAAATCAGTCATGAGCGGTCCAAAATATACAAATGTGCATTCCAGTTCAGTCAGTCATAGCAAACCATACACACACTGTGCAGATAATCTAAATGTATGCACATCAAACCACATTTGTACACAGAAAACGTAACATTTCTTTGTACTGAGTGCCAGAACCATGTACATGTGGTAACAGTGAGAATCTGACCTTTAGTCCGGATGTAGTAGAGATTTTCTTATGAACAAAGACATTTTAAACTTACAAGAGCATCAGTGCAACTTTGTTTTGAAACAAATAAATCACGCTAAACATTGGTTTTGATCAAAACAAATGAAAAATGACGAATATATATATTTTTTATAAGTAATGATTTGTTATCTTTCCTGTAATTTGCATTTTCTTTATGTCCTTGGAGTTTTTGCTTATGAATTTTTGCAAGAGAGAAGAGCCGGTCGACGTCAGCAATGAATCCCTCGTTCTATTTTAAACGTGTATATAGTTTAAGAGTCCATTACATGTGCGGCGATTTGATTACGACGAGAGGAAGAAAAGTTTCTGGAACAAATGTTCATTCTCATCGCCTTTAAAATGTCACAAAACAGATAAAAAAACGCCCCGTCGTAAATTCCCTGACCCCGAGATGGCGTCTTCAGATTGTTTCACATTGTTTCACATTGTTTCACATTATTTCACATTGTTTCACATTGTTTGATGTTTAGTTTACTGTCCAATAAGGTGAAGAAAAGCATCAAATTCTCACATTTGAGATCCATTGATTGGCATTTCTTGCCACTAATCAATTAAGTGTCTCCTAGATGCCGCTCCCCGTCATGTGTGGGAGCGTGCACATGTACAGTATCTGCTCGCTGTCTCGTGGAGTGTGAGTTCAGACATTCCTCGCCACAATAAAAGCGCTGTGTGGCCTCACAATCGCTCCGCTGTGTGCATGTGGGCCGGAGGAAGAAGAGGAGGAGGAGGAGGAGGGAGGAGGGTATTCTCCTTTTTATCAAACACCCCTATGGCGAGCTCTCTGTGTGAATGGTGTCCTTATGAAGTGACACACTGCGGGGCCTTTTTCTGAGCTTCCTGAGGATGAGCACAGTCCTCAAGTATGAGCTGGAGCAGAGGAAGTGAGCCTCTCCTCCAATAAACACCGCCGAGAGAGACGACGCTCACATCTCAACGTAGTTGGCAGGATCTGCGAAATTGAGAAACTCCTCTTGTTTATTTCAGAGGCTGCGATATTTAAGTGTGTCGGAGCCAACACATTGTTAAACAGACACGTGATACATACGCTGTGCGTCATTACTCATATTACAGACTACTACAGCCACATGTGGTTATTGAACACTCATTCAGGCTTTAATCGGCTGCTGAAACATCCTCCACTCCTTCAGGGAAAAGCCTTTATTCACATTTTATTTCTTTGAACTCATCATCTTCCTCACACGTTCCTTTGCTTAAACTATCCTTGTATGCTGCTGCAAAAGGGTTGTGGATTGGTTTAAAAGGTTAATAACCGACCGTCATTACGTTGTGTGTTACATGTTCTCCCCGTGTTAGCGTGATAAGTGCTTACAGATAATGGATGGATGGGTGCTGCTGCATTAGGATTTCCTTGATTGTTTTAGGAGAATACCTATGGTTGTTCTATATTGATAACAAATGAACTAAAAAGTGAGGATTTTCTGCTTTTTCTATGTCTGTTATGATAAGAATATGGATGTGTTTTATTTTGGACAGAACAAGCTATTTGAAGATGTTACATTGGGCTCTTTTTTTTTGCATAATTTTACTACATTTCTATAAACCAAATGATTCATAATCCGATTGACTGATAATATAAATAATCATTAGTTATGCATGTTACATCCTCCCAGACTGCCGGTTCGAGATATCGAGTCACTATGAAAACTGTGTTATTGATGAACCAGAGGAACAAAGATATACTCCTTCACTTTTATGTTGCGTTCACTGTAAGTTCCCAAACCCGTCTGAGTGGGAATGCAGAAGCATCCTAAGCATCTTTAACCTCCTCTGTGCTCTGCGTCCGTCAGGAGGAGAAGAAATGCTTCGTGTGCGACTCCAGGCGGATGTTCGACGACGACAGCAACCAAGTCAGCCACAGCATCGACAACCTGGTCACCACCTTCGCCCACAACCGCCTCAAGACCTGGTGGCAGTCGGAGAACGGTGAGGGGCGAAACATGCAACAACAAAAAAACACAAAGGAAAAGAGTGTGTTTAGTGTTGAATTACAGAGACAGACCTGAGATGAAGGAAGAGCAGCTGAGCGTGTGAGCTCCGACTGAGGCTCTTCTCGTGGGAACCGAGCTCAGTAATGACTAGACGGGAGATCACAGGGACTCTCACTGCAGACAAACACAGCAGGAACAGGGGGCGGGGCTTACAGGTGTGCCGGGGAGAACAGGTGTGCAGGATGGAAACGCGTGTCATCACTTGAACACACCGGCGTTTAAAGGAGGGGGAGAGGAAGTGTGTAATGAGACAGCGGAGGTTCAGAGATCTTCACAAACAGTTGATGTTGGACGAAGGATTCAGATACTTTACTTCAGTAAAAGTACAAATACCTCATTGTAAAAATACTCCAAGTCCTGCATTGAAAATGTTAGAAATGTTGTATGTAAGTATCATAAAGAAAATGTACTTAAAGTACCAAAAGTAAATGTACTTGTTGCAGAATAATGGGCCTTGTGAGTGAATATAGTCTATGCTATATAGATATATATTTATAAAACGTGAGAAAATAGTGTGAAATGCCCGTCAAGCCAATTAGTGACACCTTCAAACGTTCCAATCCTCAATATTCTTCAGTTTACTGCAATTTAAGACAATAAATGGAGCAAATCTTTACATTTCAGAAGCTGAGAGGCATTTTATTGCCTAAAATGATGAATCAGTTATCAAAGCAGTAGCTTTAGTGTCTCTTCTTTGTGTCTTCGGTGTATATATAATATAATAAACAATTTCAAACAAAGAAAGCACATATAGGCTGTACTCTGATGTAAACCAATATCAAATGAATAGGCGAACAGATGAATTGACTAAAGCAGAAACATTATAGCTTTAAGACAAACTGTCCTGTGTTTAAAGGGACTCCGGTGTAACATCTGCTCTTCCTGCTTCAACACTCAGTTGAACATTAACTGATTCTAAAAACGCTGATCTGCCTGGTTAACAATCTACACTTCCTTCATTTGACCCCTGAAAGGAATCACAACACCGTAAGAAAGTTCAGCTCCAGTAACTCTTCCCTCTCTGCTCCCTCATCCATGCTCCACACCGTTCCCCTCTGAGCGCTGGGAATCTGCCGGAGGTATGAGTCATGGGAAACGGCAGGAAGCCGCAGACACACAATGGCTTTTCTTGGGATTTCCTAATTCCCTGGCAGTCGTCCTCCAGCTCCATCTTGGCGCTGTGATGTGTAGTAAAGACCGGGCCGTTGCAGTGGGGGACCATGGATGTGAAAAGAGAACTGGATTAACCGGCTCATTCATATTTCATTATTGTATTACTTAATTTAACCCCTTCCTCCCAGCCTTCGGCCCGTCCTCGTTCTTCAGCTCATTCGCTTTCGACTATTGGTGCATTTTACAACTTGTAGGACACAATGATTTAAAGAAGCAGGCCGGTCTCATCCGGCATTCACAACTAAATCTACGCTGAATAATAAGTCAATGTTTATTTATTTGTCACAAAACAACTAAACCTAATTAAGTACTTCACAATCTTTTCCTAAACCTAACTATTTCAAGATCTCTTCCTAAATCTAAGTATTTTACGATCTTTTCCTAAAGCTAACTAAGTACTTTACTATCTTTTTCTAAACCAAACTAAGTATTTTACGATCTTTTCCTAAACCTATGAAGTATTTTACGATCTTTTCCTAAACCTTAATATATATTTCACGATCTTTTCCTAAACCTAACTAAGTATTTTACGATCTTTTCCTAAACATAACTGAGTACTTTACGATCTTTTCCTAAACCTAAGTATTTTACGATCTTTTCCTAAACATAACTAAGTATTTCACGATCTTTTCCTAAACCTAACTAAGTATTTTACGATCTTTTCCTAAACATAACTGAGTACTTTACGATCTTTTCCTAAACATAACTAAGTTGATTCCTGTGCAGGCGGAACTTTATTTTGAAAAGACCGTATGTATGTACGAGCAGAAATGTAAATGTGTTGCTGTAGGAAAACACGAAAAATGAAGAGTAACTTTTCATAAGATAGCATATGAACTGATGTTTGAGGATACGTTGAAACAATGCAGCTGTTAGAACTTTATTATTCACTGAGTTACAGACATGTCATCATGTGACGCACCCAGAAATTGTAATTACAATATTTAGCTTCTATGTAAAATTAGCTTCAAACGCTTGCACTCTTCCTGGGGGAAGTTGGAGAGTTTTACTATATCCCCGTAATAGGAGAACCCCGTTTTAAATAAATAATAAAATGAATAATTAGATCAAAACCACATTTACGCATAAACTTCATAAAGAGTAGCTGCTGCAACACAATCCAGAACCGGAGATTTATTAGATCCACGTGTGAACGCTCAAAAAGCCTCAGCTGCATAAACATGTGCAGAAAGAATCTGTAAACATTTAAAATAAATGATGTGTAAGTCCGTGAGAAAGTCTGTCTGGGGTGTGTCCTGTTTTATTTTTTTATTTTTTATGAATGGGGGTCGGTCAGATTTAATTGTTAATTTCCTGTTTCTTTTTACCTGCAGGTGTGGAGAATGTGACCATCCAGCTTGACCTGGAGGCCGAGTTCCACTTCACACACCTTATCATGACATTTAAGGTGCCTGCTACACACACACACACACACACACACACACACACACACACACACACACACACACACACACACACGTTATACACTCTCAAACCCACGGAGATAAACACAGTGTCGGACAGCTGTGGTTGTGGAATGTGGTAAATCGTTCTGGTCTCTGGAGGACGGTGGGAAGAGAGGAAGGAGGGATGAGAGGAAGGAGGGATGAGTTTGAGGGTGTGCAGTAAAAAAAAAAAAAAAAAAAACGCTGCTCTCCTTGCTTTCACATGACGATGGCCAGCTGGCTTTGAGCCGGAAATTCTACGTCATAATCAAAACACACACTTTCCATGTGCATCCTGTCTCGTCCTGCTTTGGGATTAGATGGCAAAAAAAAACTTTTCAGGAATATCAGGTTCTATTTATTATTATGGTATCCCAATGAGAAAAAAAATATATTTACAGTTTATTAAAAGTCCCCCCAAAATCATTTATACAGACATTTTTATGTAAAATATGCAAAGAAACAAGTTATTAGTTGGGATTAACTGGATATTAATGACATGAAAAAGCCTAGAAAATATTTGGGTTTCAGCAGGAATTGCTGGAAAGAAATTGACATGTGAGGGTAAGAGGAGATTAGCTCTCTTTCAAAAGGGTCAAAATTGTTTAAAATGTTCTTTAATCATATTAGAACGTTCTCACAAATACAATTGCATCAAAGGGGTGATCATGCTGAGTAAAAAAATGTCATTTTAAAGAATAAAAAGCATCAACAGTGGAGAAAGTGAAATCTGATTTTGCTGCGGAAATTAAAACGTGACGATTAATGCAAGGCAAGTTTATTTGTATAACACATTTCAACCACAAGGCGATTCAAAGTGATTCACTCAAAAACATAAAAGCATAATGCAGAAGAAAACAAGATTTAAAAACAATTAAGAACATTCATTAAAACATTAAAAAACTGTCAAAAATCTAAAAATAGAAT
This sequence comes from Myoxocephalus aenaeus, assembly GCA_038501785.1. Classification (NCBI taxonomy): domain Eukaryota; kingdom Metazoa; phylum Chordata; class Actinopteri; order Perciformes; family Cottidae; genus Myoxocephalus; species Myoxocephalus aenaeus. The sequence goes on along the minus strand of JBAMJR010000053.1, from coordinate 12,647,707 downwards.
AAAAGTTGCAGTGCAGTTTAATAAATGAAATGCAGTAGTGAGATGCAGAAATTGATTAACATCCTTGAAACTGGTTCAACAGCAAACAGAAAAGTCTTAATCAAAATGATTTAAAATGTTCTTTAATCAAATTAAAACGTCATCAAAGGGGTGATCATGCTAAGAAAAAAAGTTATTTTAAAGAATAAAAAGCATCAGCAGTGGGAAAAAGTGAAATCAGATTTGCTGCAGAAATAAAAAACGTGACGATTAATGACCCCGTGACGTTTCTTTCCGTCTCCTCCGTCTCAGACGTTTCGGCCGGCTGCCATGGTGATCGAGCGCTCCATGGACTTTGGGAAGAATTGGCAGGTTTATCGGTACTTCGCCTACGACTGCGAGTCGGCCTTCCCCGGCGTGTCGTCCGGGCCGATGGCCAAAGTGGACGAGATCGTCTGCGACTCCCATTACTCCGACATCGAGCCGTCCACAGAGGGAGAGGTGACAACCCGTTTTATTTACGTCATGATACGAGTGTCGGGACTCGATTGTAGGATTTAATTTAGGAAAAATGCCGCTCACAAAAGTCCCTTTATTACAAACTTTAAAATGATTTTTTTTTAACTTTCAGGTGATATTTCGGGTGCTGGACCCCGTCTTTTCGATTGACGACCCCTACAGCCTGAGGATACAGAGTGAGCTGATCCTAAATTGCCTTAAAAACAATACTTTGTCACCTTTAAAACCTTTTATTGTTGTGTGGTTGACATTGTGTAGATTACAGGCACCCGAACTTTAAAGTATGCGGCCTGTCATCACATGCGTTTTTACTTTTTACGTTACCTTAATTGATTTATTGTAATTGTACCGTATTTCTGGACATTATTTGAAGATAACTGACCAATAGAATGACATGTGACTGAAATAATCAGGAGAAACCTCAAGCGAACACATTGTAGGGGTTCAGTTTGACCCGAGCGTGACCTTTGACCTCCCCGGTGTGGTCGGTGTCTGACGAACACATGACGGCATTGAGGTGATTTCCAGTTTCGGACCTGAGGAGCGCTGCATGGAATTTCACGTGTTGGAGCGACACAGCCTTTCGTGCACTCACACACACACACACACACACACACACACACACACACACACACACACACACACACACACACACACACACACAGGCTTCATGTTAAGTATGTGGTGAATACTGTGGGTGTGTGAGGAACAAAGGTGGCGTCTTTGAGGTTGGAAACTCGGCGAGTAACTTGAAACATGTGTGTGTGTGTGTGTGTGTGTGTGTGTGTGTGTGTGTGTGTGTGTGTGTGTGTGTGTGTGTGCGTGTCTGTGTGTGTGTGTGTGTGTGTGCAGACATGCTGAAGATCACCAACCTCCGGGTGAAGTTCTTGAAGCTCCACACTTTGGGCGACAACCTGCTGGACTCGCGCGAGGAGGTGACGGAGAAGTACTACTACTCCCTCTACGACATGGTCGTCCGCGGCAACTGCTTCTGCTATGGCCACGCCTCCGAGTGCGCGCCGATCGACGGGGCGCCGACCGGAGCCGAGGGCATGGTGCGACTGAACACACACCCGTGACTGAACACACACCCGTGTGATTGCAATGAATGCAGAATTAATAAATAGAAAAATATTACGCGTGAAACTTTAAACTTTCATAGAAGTCCTTAAAGTGCTCTGAAAAAATGTATAATTGTAATATCTACAATGTCATGACAACTGGGTAATTGTTCATCTGCTGATGAGGATCATGTGATATGATCGAAAGCTCCCGCACAGCTACTAAATGGACCTTTTGGTGAGCTTGTTTGGTCAACAGAGAGTTGCAATAAATCATAATCACAAGCATGTTGTGCTTAAATCAGAATCTTTTCGTTGATAAAAACCTCACCTCAAGGTCCATTTAGGAGCTGTTCTGGAGCTTTCAATCATATCACATGATCTTCATCAGTATAGAGTCCATCTTACTAACTGGAGCTTTTAGTGAGATAAATTGCTCAACTGCTAAGTATCAAGAATGAACGTTGAATGAACCAGCAAGTCACTTTATATTTATAACTATAACGTGTTTTCCTGGTAGATTACTTACTTACTTACTTAATTAAATAGTCTCAACTCAAAGAGCCAAAGAGCTTTCAAACACATCTAATGGTCTTTAACTACAAAAGGCAGATTATGATGTTGTGCATGCTGTTCCTAAAGTCAAGAACTTAAACCCCAAAACTACACGAATATCTTTGTATGTTGAAACTAAAAACTAGAGAAGAAAAATATATACATATTATTACATTTTGTGTGTGTGTGTGTGTAGGTTCATGGCCGCTGTGTGTGTAACCACAACACCAAGGGACTAAACTGTGAGCACTGCCAGGACTTCTACCACGATTTGCCGTGGAAACCCGCCGAGGGCCGAAACACCCACGCCTGCAAGAGTAAGAACACAAACATGAATGTACGCGAGCACACGATCTGTAGATTAATAATACTCAGTTGCATCTCTATAGCTGCATAACACAGAAGAAAACAATGAGATAATACATAAATACAAGAGTAAAGTCAACACACTCCTGTGCTTAAGCCCTAGGATCCATATCAGGTCACAAGAAAACATGTTAGATATCAAATTAAACATAGAAATCAGGGCTACAATAATATATAATAACCCATGTACAACCTCTAAACACAACTCAAACAGTAAATAGGATTAGGGGTTAGGGTTTAGGGCTTAAAGCAGTGGTTCTCAAACTGTGGGGCGCGACCCTCTAGTGGGGCGCGGAGGTATTACAGGTGGGGCGATGCAGATATATTTTTTTTAAAGAACACATATTTTTTAAGAACACATCTGCAATCATTTTGTTTTGCACAGGTTGAACGTTATTGTTATTATCTTGAAAATATATTCAGTGCAAAAACAGGTTTTTCCAAATATTAGTTATTTTTTTGCACAGATAGAACTTTATTTGCATTGTTCTAACAAAGTGATTGCACATGTTACTCGTTTTTGTCAGATGGAGCAATCTGGTTTACTTAAAAGGGATTTAAATTTTCTTTATTCTATTATTTGAAAAAGCACGGATGGAGGAGTCACAGAAAGTTGGACCATTTCGTGACAATTTTGTCGGGGCGGTGGGGCCCGAACATTTTTCTTCCTCCAAAGTGGGGCGCGATAGAAACAGTTTGAGAACCACTGGCTTTAAAGGGATACAAATATCATTAGAAAAATGCACATTTTGACAAAGAAAACAGCAGTAAATGTGAGTTTCCTCCTCAGAGTGCGAGTGTAACCTGCACGCCACATCGTGCCACTTCGACCCGGCCATGTACGGGACGACCGGCAACACGAGCGGCGGCGTGTGCGACGACTGTCGACACAACACGGTGGGCCGGCAGTGCGAGCAGTGCGCGCCCTTCTACCACCAGCACCCGAACCGCGACCTGAGGGACCCCAACGTCTGCGAGTGTAAGTGACCCCTGCGTGACCTCCGATGAGTCCGCTCTGCTTCATTAACATGGACGGTCTGTTTAGAACTTCCTCAGACGAGCACCAGCTGGATCCGCGGCCTTTGAAGCGAAGAACAGAAAGTAGCCGTTGTTTCCGTCATGATTGTAATTACCGACTGAGTGCCGGGTGCAAGTGGAAATAGCGGCCTCCCCCGCTCTTTTCCTCCCACCGAGACTCATCTTTTAACTCACACACAGCTCTTTGTGTTGCAGCTCTCGTCCATTCTCACTCACAGATAACTTGCTGGTGATGTAATGTCACTACAAGATAAGACCTCTTTCTGTTGCACATTACTTTGTTCACTGACCTTATTTACCCAAGAAATATCACAATCTACTGGGCAGATTTCCATTTAATTTAGTGAACACACACACACACACTCGGTTTTGGACACTCTTTGTCATTTCTGTGGATCTTTCAGGCCCAAATTGAATTGTTGCATGTGAGAGATTTTGAGAGGCTGCCAGGATCTTTGTGGGCCACCGTCGTGCTTCCAAGCGTGAAATTTGAATCTTCTCTCTTGTGCCTTAGATAAGGCTCCCTGTGTGTTCGGCAGTGGGGGAATAAGTACTCAGATATTACTAAAAGATCTCACTTAAAGGGCCAGTGTGTAGGATTTGGTGGCATCTAGCAGTGAGGTTGCAGATTACAACCAACTTTCAGGTAATTATACCCTAAAGAAAGCTTGATGACAGTGTCTGGTCCCCTAAATGCTACACACTGTTCTTTTAGGTAAAAGCAGCAAAACCACTGTGTAAAAAAACGTAGAAGTTAAAGTCCTGCATTCAATTTTGTACAGAAACAGTTCTCAAAATATTCTTAAAGCATCAAAACTAAAAGTAGTTTCATCATTAGGTTGAATGGCCCTTTAAGAATAATCTTCATGGATTATAATTAGAAAAATAAATAGCAGAATTGAGCCGAGCAGAACACACACAATTAGGGCGATTTGCTGGTTATTAAACTAGATTAGCTTGTTGCTAACTTCTGGACAATTAAAACACCTCTATATAGTGTAGGTTTTATATGCGTGTTTGTGTATATGGCAAGTGATATATATATATATATATAGCTGAACAGATGTTAAGGTCTTTAAATGGTCATCAACAAAGCATGACAACCAAGTAGTTTTTACATATATACTGTATATATACTTATATACAGTAGAGTTATGTATGGCATGCTGGATCTATAGATGGATGATAGGTAAAGTTACATGTTAAAAGTCATGATCGAGACTTTTTAGTTTGATCTAGGTTAACGTTGTCTTGCTGAGCGGATGTTACGGTCTTTAAATGATCAGTTCTCATGTCATCAATAATGCTTGACCACCAAGTATTTATGTTTTCTTATTTATCAAAATTCAGATTTACAAAGTGTCCTTGCTGTTTGCAGTGATCGTGATCTTGGGAAGATCTCCCTTTCATCAGAAATCTATTTTTATATCCCCCTCACTGTTTGTTTGTTGTGAAATATGTTAATATTTTCCACATGACCGTGAGATGGAGGGATGATAAGCGTTCACGTGTCCACACAATTTTCCTAATGTCGTCTTTCATGTCTGCCCAGCGTGTAACTGTGACCCAGCCGGGTCTCTGCAGGGCGGACTGTGCGACTCGCACACCAACGTGGCGGCCGGTCTGATCTCAGGCCAGTGTCGATGCAAAGCCAACGTGGAGGGGGAGCGCTGTGACCACTGCAGGCGGGGACACCACGGCCTGGGACAGGGGCCCGGCGGCTGCCTGCGTGAGTCACAATGCGTCAGGCTTCTGTCGAGGCCCTTATGACGCCCCGCGTTTTGCCTTTTGAACATCTCGGTTCACAGAATCATTGTCATCCAGCCAAACAAGTTATTCACATTTACCCGTCAATGTGTATTTTAGCTCGCTGTGTAAATTTGATATTGTTTGTGGAGAGTTTTCACTCACTATGAAACAGGAATGCCTTGAAATACCACGAGTTGCTCCTTAATTTAGCCCAGAAAACATACCAATGTGGTAACCGGAGCTTTTTTAAATATGTCTATTGAGTTCAAAAGGCAAAACCCAGACACCTTAAATCCAAAAGCTGTTAATCATCAATTAATAAGTACAATTTAAGGGATACAAGACGTTCCCCTTTTGTTTCCACTTGTTTTTTACCGCTTACAACCGCCTTAACCATGCATGTAATCCATTAAAATACCTATACATAAATCTATATTACAATCCATTCATTATTCCCTCCCCCTGAGGGAAATACCATTAAGAAATACCTTCTTTTTCAGCACTATAAAAATGTAAATGTATGCAATTTTAAAGTGGAAGGTTGGTTTCATAGTTACTTCAAGAAAAAGTGAAAATAACTTTGATCAGAAATAGAGATTGAAAGTGCATTTTACTGGAGAACTTCAGATAAAACCGCTGACACAAACATGCACAGTGTAGATAAACTACAGTCAGACTCTCTGACTCAGTTGAATCTGTTGCTTCATTGTTGGGTTTGTGTGTTTTGGCAGCTTGTACTTGTAACCAGCTGGGCACTCTGTCTGGAGGAAACTCCTGTGATTCGGACACAGGAAGGTGCTTCTGCAAGCGCCTCGTCGACGGACACAACTGCGACGAGTGTCTGGTGCGCAAACACAACTGCCTCAATTCAAATACTCGTACTTTTGTGTGTGTGTGTGTGTGTGTATAAACAAATGTCTGTTTTCCATTCTTTTCTCTGTAGCCGCAGCACTGGGGTTTGTCCAATGACATGGACGGCTGCAGATCATGTGACTGTGATCAGGGCGGGGCTGTCGACAATAAGTATGTTGAAAGATCACTTTTACTTATTTATTATTTAACTTTCTTTTTTTTCATTCTTTTTTTTTATTGATAGTAGGCATCAATCAGACATTTACAGATGTTTTTCAGACAATTTACTTTTTTGATGATGCTCATATTAGTTATACACATATAGAACAAGGGGTGAAACCCATGTTATGTAACCCATTTTTCCCAATATCCCAATTTTCTTTCCAGTTTGTGGTTGACAGATGCTGTTATCTTCTCCATGTTGTAAATGTCCATTGTAATGTCCATCCATGTATTCAGAGTGGGACTCATTATTTAACTTTCAAGGATGCAATGTACTTTTATTTTTTATTATCGAATGCAACAAATGCCCAAAGTAGTCAAATTTCACGACAAAACTGTCACGGGTGGTATCAAAGAGGACCCAAATGCCAACAACGGTGTAAATGTATTAATCCAAAAAAAGACAGGCTTCCAAAAACTCTGGATCAAGCGCAGAGGATCACAACAGGGATCAAAACAGTGGGGCAGGAGACAGACAGGGTTTAAATACACGGGGAAGGTGCAGGTGATTAGACACAGGAGGAAACAATCAGGGACAGGGCAGACAATCACAAGGGGCAGGAAGTGCATGGAAACAGAGGACTTCAAAATAAAACAGGAAACCAGAAACAACCCAAAATGTTAACAAAAACATCTGCACTAAAACACACACATTTCTAAAAGCTAAAAATAAATAAAAATGCATGAACATTTGTAGGTACTGAGATACTATCTGTTAAATCTTTCCCTCCACAGCTGTGACCCTCACTCGGGACAGTGTGTGTGCAGAGAGCACATGTTTGGAAGACGCTGCGATCGAGTGGAGTCCGGCTTCTACTTCATCACTCTGGACCACTACACCTACGAGGCCGAGGACGCCAAGCATGGACCTGTACGTGTGTTTGTTGTACCATCCCACGTATTTACCTAAACATGTAAACTACAGCTTGGTTGATCCCTTTAATCTCCGTCAGGGTGTGACGGTGGTACCGAGGCCGTACCCTCTGGATCGCAGTCCTACGTGGACCGGTATGGGCTTCGTTAATGTTCCAGAAGGAGCCTACTTAGAGTTCACCATCACCGACATCCCAGAGTCCATGGACTACGACGTCCTTATTCGCTATGAGCCGCAGGTAATGAATGTTTATGCATTGAGCAAATGTTCCTATCCAGGAAGTTTCAAACATAATGTGGCATTTTGTTTGTTAAATGCATTTCCACTACAAGAACAAGGCTTCATACGCAGAATATTTGCTTTTTATTGGTGTTCGGTGATGTTGATTTAATTTATTAAAGGTACTTCTAACTGGTTATGAAAGATTTAATACCGATGCCTCTATATGACCTACTTAAGTAAACAAGACCATCAGCGAGAATATATATAGTTATTCTTATTGCTGGTCATCGGTGCCACTGGGACCAGACCGGCGGGGTCAGACCGGTGGGACGTCAAAGTCAACACAAGATGAAAGTTCCTTGTAGTAACTTGAAATAGTTTTAGGAGTGAAAATGCCATGTGTGTGTGTGTGTGTGTGTGTGTCTGTGTGTGCAGCTGCCAGAGCAGTGGGAGAAGGTGAACATCCGAGTGCAGCGTCCCGTCTTCAACCCTCCAAACTACTCCACTCACTGCGGCAACTCGGTCCAGAGTGGAGACGACCAGTCCATCTCTCTCCCACCTGGATCCAGGTAAAGATTGACTAACTTCACTGTGTCTCTCTAGCTAGACGTTCACTACACACACACACACACATCAACACACACACTGACTCTCTGTTGCGTTTCAGACATGTGCTGCTGGTGAGGCCGGTGTGTTTCGAGGAGGGACTGAACTACACGCTCCGTCTCACGCTGCCTCTCTACTCGTCCGTCAGCGACGTCCAGAGCCCGTACACGCTCATCGACTCTGTACGTGGAATTTCATGAACTACATTCATCCATTAACCCCCAGCTTATCTTAAAGGACAGCAAGATGTGAATGAGTGTGTGAAGGAGAGATACCGCAAGTCCTTCCATCCTGCTGCTGTCAGACTGCACAACCAACTGAGCTCGCAGTAAACCACAACAACTCTTAATAACACTCCAATCACTTTGGCCACTTTAATCACTTTAACTGGTGCAATATAAATACATTTGCACATTATTGTTTATTTTACTATGTGTGCACTGCTGTAGTTTTGCAAATTCCCCACTAATATGGAGGATTGTCCTTGTATCCCAGCTACGGGAGCAATTTAGGGTTAAGTGTCTTGCTCAAGGACACATCGACCTGGGCTAGCGGAGCCGGGGATCGAACCGCCGATCCTCTGATTGAAGGACGACCCTGCTCGCCACTGAGCCACAGTCACCCACCTTGTTGGTCTTCCTTACTTTTAAGTGACATCATATATAGACATAAAGTCATCCATGTGCCCCTTGTAGATTGGAGGCTTCAAGTTAATACTTCAGCAAACATTTCTGAATGATTTCTATGGCGAATGGCTCTAAGTACTACAATACCCATGAGGCTCAGTAACGGTTCCTAGGGATGGGAAGCAAATTCAAAACACTTTGTCGTTGTAATCAGGAACAAAATGTGAGCACTATATACCAGAATTGACCCAAACTTAAATATAACAAACGGTGGAGGAATTTGTATTTTGCACCTTTAACATCTAGAATAACGCTCTCCACTCTGCTACTCTACTTCTTCAAACCTGTGTTTTTATTATGGCTTCCATTCCCACTGACCCTTCGTCTCCTCCTCCTCTTCCTCCTCGTAGTTGGTGCTGATACCCCGGGTCAGGGAGCTGGACATGTTCCATGGGGTCGACGGTGAGGGAGCGTGGGATACGTTCCAGCGCTACCGGTGTCTGGAGAGCAGCCAGAGCGTCGTGAAAAGCCCCTTGACCGACATCTGTAACGACTACATCTTCAGCGTCTCCGCTCTGCTGCACAAAGGAGCCATGGGTACGTTGATGGATGGATGGATGGATGGATGGATGGATGGATGGATGGATGGATAGATAAATGGATGGATAGATAAATGGATGGATGGATAGATAAATGGATGGATGGATGGATGGATAGATAAATGGATGGATGGATGAATGGATAGATAAATGGATGAATGGATAGATAAATGGATAGATAGATAGATAGATAGATAGATAGATAGATAGATAGATAGATAGATAGATACATGGATGGATAGATAAATGAATGGATGGATGGATGGATAGATAAATGGATGGATGGATGGATGGATAGATAAATGGATGGATGGATGGATGGATGGATGGATGGATGGATAGATAGATAAATGGATGGATAGATAAATGGATGGATGGATAGATAAATGGATAGATAAATGAATGGATGGATGGATGGATAGATAAATGGATGGATGGATTAATGGATAGATAAATGGATGAATGGATAGATAAATGGATAGATAGATAGATAGATAGATAGATAGATAGATAGATAGATAGATAGATAGATAGATAGATAGATAGATAGATAGATAGATAGATAGATAGATAGATACATGGATGGATAGATAAATGGATGGATGGATGGATGGATAGATAAATGGATGGATGGATGGATGGATGGATAGATAAATGGATGGATGGATGGATGGATGGATGGATGGATGGATGGATAGATAGATAAATGGATGGATAGATAAATGGATGGATGGATAGATAAATGGATAGATAAATGAATGGATGGATGGATGGATAGATAAATGGATGGATGGATGAATGGATAGATAAATGGATGAATGGATAGATAAATGGATAGATAGATAGATAGATAGATAGATAGATAGATAGATAGATAGATAGATAGATACATGGATGGATAGATAAATGGATGGATGGATGGATGGATAGATAAATGGA
>JBAMJR010000053.1:12630000-12632500 GCA_038501785.1 Myoxocephalus aenaeus | reverse complement strand
AGGACAGTGTTTGTGCAAACCCGGTTTTGGTGGCAAGACGTGTCGGGAATGCAGGGAGCTCTTCTGGGGGGATCCGGAGGTCCAATGTCACGGTGGGTACCACATCACCAATATATGAACAAACAAGAGAACCTTTCCTAAGCAGACTGAGGAGGATCATGCTTCTATTACTCACGGTTTCACTTTATAACTGTATAACACCTGAAGCTTGTTCCACTGCCCCCTAGTGGCCAACTCAGGTAACAGCGGTTTAAATAGTTGGTTGTAAATGATCTTGTGTCTTCCTTCGTAAAGCAGACACATTTACTTCCAGCTTCCTGACTGTCTCTGGTTCTCAGTGTGTGAAACATGTCAGCAGCTTGGCTGAGGTCAGGTCTGAGCCCTGGCCGGCCGATAACATGCCACTGTCAGGCCATAAAAGAACCGCTCACTCGCCTTGTTTGTATGATTAAGATCATTGACCTAACATAGAGGGACCATGTTTAAAACGGCCTTCCTCGTCCTACACTGTGCACCCAATAAGGACGTGAGCCTTAAATCTCATGCTCACTATTTCATTTCAAATCCAACGTGCTGAAAAACATCACTGTCCTAATACTTCCAGCCTGTACTGTATTCTCATGTTGACTTTGACCTTTTTCTCCCTGCAAGTACTTGAAGTTCTCACATGAGTCACCATGTTGTAGAACTTGAGCTTTATTTTGTTTTTCCATGTTTTTCCCCTCTTTTGTGTGTGTGTGTGTGTGTATCAATGAGGACGCATACCAGCGGCGGCTGTGAAATGTCTCTGGAATGAGTTGGTTAACACTAAACGTCAGCAGCAGTGAATCAGTCTCTGAACCCCACAAAAAAAAGTTTTATTGTCCGCTGAACAAACTGCCGGACGGTCCATCTGCAGAAATGCGCGCCTCACAGTAGCTGGCTCGTTCTCAGAGGGCTCGAGAGGGAGGGAGGGGAGCTGGGAATGACCTCTCATTCCCAGCTCATGAGAGCCAGATGTTCTCCAGAACTCCCAGGCATCCCATGGTCGACATGCACCAACGCCCAGAGGACCCAGAGGACCCTGAATTATTCCTGCTGTATTCCCTAAAGGTCTCTCGAGCTGTTAAACCAGCTGGGCGTCGCTTTCCATCTGCACTTACACATACTGAGAAATGTGTGGGAGTAAAGTGTGTAGTTATGTGAGAGAGTGTCGACGATGAAGCTTCTTAAAGACGTCGCCACGGCCGAGAGGGCGGAGGTTAAAATGTTTGTCTTGTCGGTATCCTCGTCTGCGTGGTGTGATTTAAGGGGACCGAACGCATAATCACAATGCTTGTTCTGACCTTTTAAAAATACAGGTGTAATATTTCACCATGACAAAAAACACAACTTCTAACCTTTTGCTCCATAAATCACACATAAAAAAATGCAGCAACACTGATGGTGGAAGCCTCTCTCCAACCTTGCATTCCTTCTTTCTGACTTACACCAAACCTCCTCCTCCTCCTCCTCCTCCAGCTCTTCTTCTCTGGCGAGGGAAGCCAGCCTCGAGGGTCGGTATGACCTTCAAGGTCACGTTCATGTCCAAGTTTATTTACTCGTGGTGCTGGAGGTTGAACAAACTTTTTTATTAAAGGGCTCTTTGCCCTCGGGAGACTTAAAAACTCAAACACCACGCGTCTCATATAACTGTCGATTACAGAGCCATTTAGGCCTCACACAAGTTTTAGAATGCAACAAGTTGTATTATAAAGTACATTGTTGATCATTAAAAAATAATAAAACAGTTAAATGAAAGATGTAAACGTATTCAAATCATTAACGTTTTACAGTATTTTTGGGCCTTCTGAAGTTACATTGTACATAGCAATTCTTCTTTCTGCGTATTCCTGTATTTATTTGGGTTCATGAAATGTGATTTTTCTCTTCCAGCTTGTGACTGCGACTCTCGGGGAATCTCCAGCGACCAGTGCCACCGGGCTACAGGTCAGTGTACCTGTGTGGAGGGCGTGTCCGGGCCACGGTGTGACACCTGTGCCCGGGGCTACCAGGGGGAGTTCCCCACCTGTGAACCCTGCCACCAGTGCTTTGCGGTCTGGGACGTCGTTGTCGGCGAGCTGACCAACCAAACCCGACGCCTGGATGCCCAGGTGACACAGCTGCAGACCAGCGGGGTGACGGCGCCATATAAAGACTTGGTCAGCAGCCTGGAGAGGAACGTCAAAGCTGTCCGAGAAATATTAGAGAACAACCCTGCAGCAGTGAAGCTGGAGCAGATACAGGATCTGATGCATCAGATTACGTACGTGCAAAAACAAAAAGAGACGCGCAAAAGCAAGGTTCTTACGGTCATGGAAAACCTGGAAAAGTCATGTGATTTTCAAATGGTTATTTCCAGGCCTGGAAAAGTCCTTGGAAAAAATAAAATCCCAAACGTTTTGGATAGTCATGGAAATGTGTTATATTCATGTGTTCATGACGTTCATTTAGTTTGAAATAATGAATATGCTTTTAAGAG
>JBAMJR010000053.1:12617500-12627500 GCA_038501785.1 Myoxocephalus aenaeus | reverse complement strand
AACACAGTGGAGGAATCGGCCAAAGTACGGAAAGCCACAGAGGACAAACTGAGCGGCGCCCAGAAGGAGTTTGACCGCAAGCACCAAAGAAACTTGCAGAAGATGGACAAACTGTCCACTGAGCTGGACGCGTTTGACCTGTCACCACTTAGCGACAAGGTGAGAGACGTTGCTAAAAAATAAATAAAGAGGCAAAAGTCTTTTTTTTATATATAAAATGAACTTTTATGTCAATAATCGCGGTCGTCTTTTATTCTCTCTCTGCAGACGTGTGGTGGTGCCGCTGAAGGCGACGCCTGCTCCGGTTCCCCCTGCGGTGGTTTGGGTTGCGTCGGCGAGGACGGAGCTCCTCGGTGCGGCGGAGAAGGATGCGGCGGCCTCGCCACGACTTCCCAAACCGCACTCAAATCCGCCAAAGACCTGGACCAGGAGATCCTCACGGCGAGCCGGGAAGTGGACGAGCTCTCCAGGATGGTGGGCGGACGTGGCAAACACAAAACTAAACTAAATTGAGTAACTACACGTGTGCGAGCGAGTCACCGATTGTGTTTGTGGTCAGGTGTGGGAAGCCAACAACCGCGCCAACAAGGCCAAGGTGAACGCTCTGGAGGTGCTGGTGAAGTCCAACCGGAGCAAAGAGAGAGTGGAGCAGAGCAACCAGCAGCTCCGGCTCCTCATCAAAGAGATCCGGGACCTGCTCACCAGTGAGTAGCTCGCCATCGCAGAAGCTTTCATGATAGTGTCGTGACAGAAAATGCGTTTTTTTAAGTCATAACTCTTACTTTTAAATAGCTTTCTAGTTGCAATACATTTTCAATAAAGACATCTTTGAATATTTGTGTAACTGGACAGAAACCGTTTTGGTTTTCAAAAGGATTATTTATAAAAACCATTTTTGAGGGTTACAAGTGTGAATGAAATGTATGTATATGGAAGATGTATGTGTGTATATATTTATTTTATTTTTTCTTTATTTCGAATTAATTATCTGATTTAATTGATAATAATAATTTAGGTTTGGAATATATAAGCATTTTTTTGCTTCTACCTATACCTTTTCAGTCTTTCTGTTTTGTATATTATATAGAATATTGTATTGTATTGTAATGATTGACTGAATAAAACACACAAACAACAAACAAACAAACAACAACTTAAGGCATATCGAAATATGATCAAAATGTAGTGGAAAGTATGGATGACATATGTGCCAAAGTCTATTCAGCGTTCAAGAAAAGTCATTTTTGGCAGTTTGAAGTTTCCTCCAAATTTCAATGTTGCAGATAAAACAATTAATGCAAGTTGTCCAGAAAAATGTGAACTCCAGAACAAATTTTCTATATTTTACGGATTGACGCTCGAAGAAATGACAATATTGTCGACGTTTGAATCAAAAGGATCGCCCGTGATTTGTTTTTCCGATTATCCAGACGACAAGGCGGAGGTTTCGGTGATCGAGGCGGTGGCCAACGAGGTGCTGGCTCTGGAGATGCCGACCTCCACCGAGAAGCTGCAGGAGCTGACCGAGGAGATCCGGGAGAAGGTCGACGCTCTGACCAGCGTGGAGACGATCCTCAGTCAGAGCGCCGAGGACATCCAGGCTGCAGAGACGCTGCTGAAACAGGCCAAGGCCGCCAGGTAACACGCCATGAAGGAACATATGTTTTCATATTCAGAAAAAGATAACCGCTTAACCTTAAAAGGAACACAGTGTTCCCGAAACGATGCTCATAATAATCCACAGAGTAGTTTCTATTTGGGTGAACTGACCCTTTAATATCTGTGTTCCATGTTGATGCCGATTGTAGAGCAAAGAGTTTCACATCTGCCGAACATTTTCATATGGAATATAATACGAATATTTAAGATAATGTGAGTATAGGTTAATTTCACTTACATTTGTATTCATTTAGATATATTAACATTAAACATAAATACAAAAATGAGGCCTGTCAGACAATAATAAAGTTTTAAAAAAGCACACTTTTAATGTCTAACTTATAGTTTTGTCAGAATGTAAGAAACATTTCTAAATCTTTAGATATAATCACTCAAAATATTACAGTTCAAGGATGATTTATTTTATATGCACAAAAACATCAATTTTTTTATGAAACGGGCTTTTGTGACTTTTTCATTGAAAGTCTACAAATATTAATAATTCAAACTTTAAAAGAAATTCCCCCAAAAGATTCTGGCCTACAGACTAAAAACGAGATACTGTGTTAACATCACTGTCTTTTTAGATTGTCTCTAGTCTACATGATGTGTGACTAACGTTATGTGAATATAAATACATATATATATATATATATATATATGCTGTATATATGTATCAGTGAGGAGGCGTCTACCTTGAAGGAGGCGGCGGATGTGGTGAAGGCCGCCCTGGAGGAGACCGAGCGCGCTCAGAGTGTCGCCATTGATGCCATCCAACTGGCCCAGAACAACACGAAGGGCACCCTGGACCTGCTGATCTCTGTGAGTTTGACCTCTGACCTCCAACGTTTCGATTTCATTGGTTTGTTGGCATAAAAAGAAACTTCCATATTCGCTCATTCTTTTCAAAAATCCACACAGACATGACAGCCCTTCAGATGGATGAACGCTTAAAGGACGCAGCGCCAGTGTCTTGTACTTAAATGTGTGTGTGTGTGTGTGTGTCAGGTGGAGTCGGAGACGGCCATCTCGGAGCAGAAGCTCGGAAACACCACGGGCCGCCTGGTCCAGCTGGAGAGGGAGGTCGGCCTGCTGAGGCAGAACAACCTGGAGGTGAACCGCCTGGCGGAGTCGGCCGACTGGATCACCGACCAGGCCAGACTGGACGCAGAGGAGGCCCAGCAGGTCTCTCACACACACACACACACATACGGAGACACACACACACACACAGTTTACTCATCATTCCTTCTGAAACGTTTGGATTTTGAGGTCATGAGGTGCCACTTTTCATCCGTCTAACAAGGTGAAGAAAGGTGCATTTTCTGCTGCTAATGCTCCGTTGTGTGTGTGTGTGTGTGTGTGTGTGTGTGTGTGTATAGGAGTTTGACATGGAGGTGAAAGACAGATTGGTGGATGTCAAGGACCTGGTGGAGGACAAAGCGGAGTCGGTGCTGCAGGCGAGGAGGAGAGCGGACGCACTGCAGCAGGAAGCCAAAGAGCTGCTCGCTCAGAGCAGCAGCCAGCTGCAGAGACTCGAAGGTTTGGAGTGTTTTCATTTACACGTTTATTACACACTATGCTATGACTTTTATGAGAGTATTTATGAATTATGAAAGAAAAACAGGCTGTGTTTTGTGTTTTTCAGAGTTGGAAGGTTCCTATGAGGCCAACCAGCTCATCCTGGAGGCCAAAGCTGCAGAGCTGGCGGAGCTGGAGCGCGCCGCGCGCCGGGTCCTGGATGAGATCAGCTACAAAGTGACGCTGTACAGCACCTGTCTGTGAGGGTCACATGACCTCGACCGCTCCTCGTGAGTTTAATGGTGCTGACCGTTTCAAAGTATTTCATAGCTTTTAGGACCAAACACTGTAATATGTTTGACACTGTCAGTGCCAACGACTTAACGTTCAAGTATTTTGGACAGAGTGCCAAAAAGACTTTTAACGATGGAAACGAGTTGTAACGCTGCCAAAGACCATTAAAGTATTAAAGTATTAAAGTAACGAGTCTCAAAGGAAACCACTAAAAGCCAATGTGACCTCAGTGCTCGAAACCAAGAATGTGTACTATTTAGCTGTATAAGATATTACAATCTTTGTATTTAAATATATGAACATATTTGATAGAAACAATTTATACGTACGTAATAAATAAGCCCAAAGATATTAAACATTTGTGGACCAAAAAAACAAAACATTTGTGAATGGTTTTGTTTGTAAGTAGGAACAAATATTAAACTTCTATTTGAAAATCAACCTACAGATGTCTTTTCTTTCCTTTCTGGTGGACGGTGGAGCGCTAACGAGTTTTTTCTGCACACATTTCCACAGGTTTCAATCAAATTACCTCATTTAATGAAAATAAATCTGACAATCACCAAATTCTGGAGCTCGGTTGAGCTTTTTTAAATTACTCTTAGCTCATGTTTTGGAAGCAGATGTTCTCTTTCAAACTCCCTCATTTACATCCAAAGAGCTCTAATAAATAAGTAACCCTGACTGATCTTGTAATCAATTTAGTGAGTTGACAACAGCGCCTCACGCAGGCAGAGAACAGTAACTAAAGCTATGGTGAAGTCGAGAATTTAAAATGTAAAACCTTGATTTTATACATTTCAGCATGACAACTATTTACCAGTCTTCACGTAAAACCTCAAAAAGTTACTTCATTCGATATCCTACAAGTCAAACTTGGACAAAGAGGATTTACAAGAACAGAGAAACATTTTTATTTGAGATATTTGGCATTCAGAAGAATATTTGTTCCTGTTAAAATAGAGCATCCTCCATGAAATAATTATATCAATATTACAAAAGATGATCTTACAACACCGGCCGAACTCTTACAGTAAACATACTTGTTTATCGGTTAATTTGTGTTGTATTTGTACTTGACAAGAACGACAGTGTGACGTTATGGCTCTGTTATTATGTGGCACTTCAAACGGCACGGCAATAGCAGCAGCAACCCTCGTAGAGCTTTGAGTTTAGTATTTGCACAACGGTAAGACAGATGTGGGCTTTTTAAAGGCTAAAACTGACATTTTACTGCAACAAGAATCACAACTAGTCAGTGTTTTCAAAGAGTTGCATTTCTTGGAGGCAAAACCGGAAATAAAAAATGAAATTCACATCATCGTGGGAAAACTAAATTTTGCATTATAATCAAATTGTTTGAATGTTAGCAGCTTGATAAGGCAGGACCAGAGAGGTTTAACGGAAAATGAAATAGGAAAATCCTCCCACAATGCATTGGTACAATCTCCGTTTTTAGACATCTGGTGTAAAAATATATGGAGCCGTGGTCAGAGAGGAAACATCACATGTGAATCTCAAATCAATAGTTTGACCTCTTTTACAACTTTTACGAACTACAGCGTCTAAACTCCAAAACAAAACAAAATACAACTAGACATTAAGACTGTAAAAGTGCTTTGGATTTTAAAAAAAATTATAATATGTTTTATCTAACTCACAGGGGTTAAAAGTTGAGATGTCCTGTCGGACTAGCCTCAGTTCCTGGGTCTAGTCCTGTATGACTAGCCCCAGTTCCTGGGTCTATTCCTGTGGGACTAGCCTCAGTTCCTGGGTCTAGTCTTGTATGACTAGCCCCAGTTCCTGGGTCTAGTCCTGTGGGACTAGCCCCAGTTCCTGGGTCTAGTCTCTGCTGCGGGGGTTGTGCGGTGCCGGGGCTCCCTCCACGGGGGCGGAGCTTGGGACGGAGAGCAGCTGGCCGGCGTGCATGCGTTCGTTGGCGCGCAGCTGACAGCCGTCCTGCAGCATGCGCAGAGCTATCCGGGCGATGTTGCGTGAATCGTCCAGCCCAGAGTGAGGGCGACCTTCGTACTTCAGACCCAACTTCTCCAGCATGGTGCTCAGCTTGGTCTGTGTGCGCGGGACCTGTGGAGACAAAACACACATTTGGTCACAAAACGGGTAACTGAAGTGAAATAAAGTGAGTGTTGCTGTCCATTTCCATTATTGTATATATTGTTTTTTTGTTCTTTTTAAAAACGAGTAACTTATATACCTTCTTTGTCATTGAGTTTTTCATACAAAAACTATTAAAACCCCAGACCTTGTAGAAGTTCCCGTATGATTTCCTGATGTTGATCCACTTCTTTGCAAAGTGAGGATAGCGGATCTTGCTGAGCCGGCACTGGATGTTGAGGAACTTGCTCATGTCCCAGGCCCTAAACAAGAAGTGGACACAAACATTATGTAAGATTTCACTCAACCGACGAGAGCAGACAGAAATCCTGCCTCTTTACAGAACTGTAACATACCCGTCAGTAAGGATGGCGTATTTGTACTTTGTCCCAAGCTCCCTCTCCTGAAGCCAAGCGACGACCCGCTGGAGGACTTCTGGAAACAGGGCTGCTTCATCCACCATTTTCTGCTCGATGAAAACAACAGTATTCAATAACAGAACGACTCCTGATCACGTGTTTGACCGAGATATCAATATATATATTGATATCATTACTCTGGGCTCAACCAACCTGTGTAATCCCTGTTAACTTCACACAGAAGTCTGAAAGCTGTGGGTTCATCTCTGGCTTCACATATTCCTGAAAGGAGTCCACCTGCAAAGTAAAATAAATAAATAACACTCGCAGAAACAGAAGTCGCCCTACAGATTAAAAACGGAGCGTCTCGAATCTGACTTACAATTTCTAGGGTGTGCGTATTGATGAGAACCATCGGGAACTCAATGATTTCATGATGGAAGTCAGAAGGATTATCCTCTTCACACGTCGCTTCAAAGTCCACCACGCAGATGTAGTCGTAGAAGGTGTCCGTGGGCCCGCCCTCAGTGGCAGACTGCATCAGCTTCTGCTTCTTGTAGTGGCTCTTCAACCTCTTCTTCATCACGTCCTTCACACCTCTTTACGCACAAACAGAAACGAGGTTTAGGAAACACTTCAAATGTGTGAAGAAATAGTTTGGTGGTTTTTAAAAGTGGATGTGGATCCCGGTTACCGTGTGTCGAGCTGCAGCTCGGCTAACTTGATCCGAAGCTCTTCCTTGGTCATGCGGTTGATGTGTCCATTAGCCACAGCGATCTCTTTGTACACCGGATGACTGAAGTCACTGTTGGACGGAGACGGGGACACCTGAGGAGCAGATTCCTCATCTGGACAGATCCTGCTGCAAGGCTTCACCTGAAGAGGAATTATAATGTTCAGTATGTGAGCGACAGAAACAGATTAGTTTACTGTGCAGGTCGGTGATTACAGAATATGGATTAAAATATGCTAGAGACGGAATATAAACACATTAACAAGTACATTTACTCTAGTACAAGTTTGAGGTTCTTGTACATTATTTCAGTATTTGCATTGTATATAGTTCTACGTCAATATATTAGTATAGTTTGTCTTAAAATGTCATAATGTCATACTATTGTATGCAATATAATATTATTAAAAGATCATAGTATGCAATATAATATCAAAGTATAGTATGTAATAGAATATCACATGTATAAGTATTAGGTACCACTGTGAACCAAGTACTTTAGGTTTTACATGTACAAGTATTAGGTACCACTGTAAACCAAGTACTTTAGGTTTTACATGTACAAGTATTAGGTACCACTGTGAACCAAGTACTTTAGGTTTTACATGTACAAGTATTAGGTACCACTGTGAACCAAGTACTTTAGGTTTTACATGTACAAGTATTAGGTACCACTGTAAACCAAGTACTTTAGGTTTTACATGTACAAGTATTAGGTACCACTGTGAACCAAGTACTTTAGGTTTTACATGTACAAGTATTAGGTACCACTGTAAACCAAGTACTTTAGGTTTTACATGTACAAGTATTAGGTACCACTGTAAACCAAGTACTTTAGGTTTTACATGTACAAGTATTAGGTACCACTGTAAACCAAGTACTTTAGGTTTTACATATACAAGTATTAGGTACCACTGTGAACAAAGTACTTTAGGTTTTACATGTACAAGTATTAGGTACCACTGTGAACAAAGTACTTTAGGTTTTACATGTACAAGTATTAGGTACCACTGTAAACCAAGTACTTTAGGTTTTACATGTACAAGTATTAGGTACCACTGTAAACCAAGTACTTTAGGTTTTACATGTACAAGTATTAGGTACCACTGTAAACCAAGTACTTTAGGTTTTACATGTACAAGTATTAGGTACCACTGTAAACCAAGTACTTTAGGTTTTACATGTACAAGTATTAGGTACCACTGTAAACCAAGTACTTTAGGTTTTACATATACAAGTATTAGGTACCACTGTGAACAAAGTACTTTAGGTTTTAGATATACAAGTATTAACTCTAAGTACCACTGTGAACAAGAAGCTAACCTCTTCTTCTTCTCTCGTGTTCGACATCTTCCCGTTGACGTCCTCGGTGTGAATGTTCTCCTTGTGCTCATCCATTTAAAGTGGAAATTAATCCAGAAACTAGTTATTTAGAAGGAAAAACAACTTAACATGAATGTAATGGTTTTCCGAAGATACCTAACGGTTTAGCTAGCTATCGTTTAGCTAACGTGACGTCACTCATTCCGGTTGTTTGTCTTCTTCGCGGGTTTTTCCCCCCACGTTGAGCCGTTAACGGAAGTACGAAATGAATTCGTTCGGTTATAATGATCACGTACGTCACCGTTAATCGATAACAACATGTATGATCGATTGCGTTGTTGTCTCAGCGCGAGACGCAGGTCGCCGCTCAACGTTCAACTTTCTTTTTTCAGGCGGGCGGTTCTGACGACTTCCGGTTTGCGCCAAAACAAATGGACGCTCACGGGCGCCACCTTGTGGTGTGGATGATACACGCACACACATTTTTTAAATTATTATTATGTATGTTTTGCATATTATGTGTTTTAAAAACATAATATCGACACTCACTTACTGTGCTTTAATAATTTGATAATTTTCCATGATAAATATCAATATTCACACTTATGGTTTATTGTTACAGTCAACACATGTTTTTTTAATTTATTTTTCGCATTTTGATTGTCACTTTACCTATACATATATGTATATATGGCCTTATCAATATGACTTATCAATATGACTAAAAGGGTAAATATAAATATCATGTTTGATTTTTCAGCTTTCTTTGATGTGTATTTTATATAAGAATAATCAATCAATTGCATTCAGGAATATGTTCTAATGCAAAACTAGATTTGAAGACAACACATCAAATAGCTGTAAAGTAATCAATCAGAGTGGATGTGTGAACACTTGAAGATAGGATGCACAAGATATATTAGAATTTATTTTAATGCGCAGTGTCATAATTGTACCTATATAACTAATGTTTATTATTATAATGACAATTGTTTTCCTTTTTGTTTGTGTACTCTTTCATCTGTTGCTTACAAGAAATGCCAATAAAGCTTCTCAAATTGATTTCTTTAAATTGTTTGTTTTTAAGAGAGAGACACTGCTCATGTCTGACAGCTAGGTGGCGGCCTCCTCTCAGTTTTAGAAACAGAAACAGAGCAATATATATATATATATATATATATATATCATTGGATATAATTATTGGGTTTATCACTTTAATATTGCAGCAAACTTAATCTATAGTGATATATTGTATTTGTTGATATATTTTGTATTAATAATCTGAATCTGTAAAGTAACATTTAACTTTTCTATATAATATAATATAATAAAAAGATCCAGGATGTTAAACAAACCCTAAATTCAGATTAGAAAATCAATTTAGCTTGCCAGTAACTGCAATGAAACACCCGTTTCCTTCTTCAGTCAAAAACATATTGACAAAGGAGCATAAAGAAATTCCTTAAATGTCCTTGGTATACTATATTTAGTCCATGCTTAACATCAGTTGTTATGATCTCTACTTCCACATTAACCACATCTGACAACAGACACTGTGCTTGCCGTCATCCATCATTACACACTGATTTGTTTTTCCATGACGGTCAACAACTCAATCTGTCTGATTTAATCTGGTTTGAATGAGCTTTACGTTGTGGAGCCGGTTAGTTTAGCATAAAGACTGGCAACTGGGTGGGGTCGTCTCTCTGGGCCCTCTGGTCCCTCTGGGTCCAATGTTCTCCATGCAAACTAACATCGTAAAAGCTTGGTACGGTTTGTCCTTTAGAAAGAGGTATGACCTCATAGGCTATAAGTTACAGTAAAGGTGGGTGGATGCTTTCGACATATCATTACTGATAAGATAAAATCCTTTGAAACGTGTCTAAAGGGCCTTGTAAGTATTTTCCCAAGAAGCCACTGGACTAAGAAACATAATTACTCATAACTCCACAAAGTGTTGTTTTTACGTTTTATGTTGTTTTGTCCAGGTTAACAG
>JBAMJR010000053.1:12472500-12612500 GCA_038501785.1 Myoxocephalus aenaeus | reverse complement strand
ATGTATTACATTTATTTATTATATTACGTTTTTTTTTTTAATATTTTTTATATTTACAGTTTGATATTAAATATAAATAGGGTTTGAAAACTACACATTATTAAAATGAACAATGAATTAAAAACTTGGGTTTGTTGTGTGAATTTTGTCAGCTATCAGCTAATTGTCAGTCCTAAAAGTCTGGACATGTTAGTATACGAAAACTCTCTTTTGTGTCCTCGAAGATAAAGAGAGTTTTTATCTATTAAACCACATTTTACTCTCTCGTCTTTATATAATCATACAATGTCACAGTTAGTATTTTATTACGTCATCGTAACGGAAGAACAGGTTGTTTACAAACATATTTAATACAACTTTTTCATTAACGTTAAATTAACACTGAATTAGAGATATTATCAAGCTGCATTATGGGAAGCGCAGAAGCTAATTAGATTGCCATCTCATTAGTGTTGGGAATGATTGATTAAGATTCAATTATATCTGCTCATGTTTTGTTTTCTTTATTCAACTACATTCACACATAAGATGGTCTGGATACTGATGATCGTCTACCCGGTTTTCTTTTCTACAGGACTGCAAAGTTATTATATTAATGTACCTATTTGTTTACTTCTATTTATCCTTCATATTAATATATGTGTTTGTCATCTTGGGGGTTAAACTTTTGTTCTATAAAATGAACTTCGTCCCTCCCTGACGAGGGCAAAGCCTCAAACATCCACGTGTTTACTAATCCAGCTTGACCTACTTATCGACGAGCGCTTTCTATACGTGCTTTAAGAGGCGTCCTGCAGCTTCCTACCTGTATCTCTCCTCCTGCATCATCTGCGTGAAGTAGCTGTTGTCTCGTTTGCACTGCGTGTTCAGCGTCTCCATGTCCTCCGCCAGCTGCACCTGCGCCTCCCTGATCTCGCGCACCATGTCCAGCACCTCCCCGAGCCGCCCGTTGGAGTCCGACCTCCCGGGGCCTCCGGACCCCGCCCCGGATCCCCCGGCCGGGTTCCCGTTGGAGTCCGCCGACGCCGACGTCCCCGTGGAGCACTCGTCGTCGCTCTGGTACTTGGACGACGCCTTGGCCACCGTGGTGGCGCTGCCGCTCAGGCCCCGCGCCGCTCCGTCCGCGTGGAGCCCGGCGCCCGACTCCATGGAGCTCTTGAGGTGCGCGATGTTGTCGGCGCTGCCGAACTTGTTCCTGATGAGGTTGGCGAACTCCCGGGACTTGTTGAAGAAGAACGGCGGCGAGAGCGACACGCCGGGCCCGACCGTCTTCACCTTGTCCAGCGCCGGGTGGCGCCCGCTGGCGCTGACGTCGCGCAGGCTTCCCTCCTTGCTGTGGGTGCCGGACTCCTTGCCGCCGCCGCCGCCGTCCCTGTGGTTGTGTTTCCCGTTGGTCTCGCTGTCCTTCACGCGCCGGTGGTACTGCTCCAGCTTCCTCTGCAGCCGGGCGATGGTGTGCGCCGACTTCTGGTTCTTCTTCTCGAAGACCTGGCGGATCCGTCCCACCTGCTGCTTGTCGGCGTTGTTCACCAGCTTCAGGTACTCGGCCACGTTCTGGTCAGAAGCCGCCTGCTCCACCTTGATCTGCTCCGTCACCTGAAGGCAGCACGGCGGGAGAGAGAAGCATTCAGGATGGTTTCACGCGACTTTGAGCTCACGCAGGTTTATTGCTTCGTATGCATTTCTCACTGGGAGCAGTAATAGACGACATTAGTAGTTAATAATCTCTTCATTAGGTTTCGGTCCCAAATGATCACAATAAAATGCACTGAAGCCGACTTTTCATATAATGAGAAACTTTCCCTCCAATGAAAATTGAGACAACAAAGACGAAGGAAATCAGACGACGAGGGGGAGTTCAAGCTCTAGTTAATTAAACCAATTAATTTAATAACTTGTTTTATTGGTATCTGTAGCATCTCAACGGAAATCTAATCGTCTCATTATTGGATAAAGGAATTAAACAGCTCTACAAAGAGCCTTCAAACCGAGCTGAGGAGTTATTTGATTTCCGTCTTTGTGATGTTCAGATTGCTGAGTGAAAACACAGTCAAATCCACAGGAAATCCTCCAACCTTGAGGATCTTCTGCTGCAGGCTGTCGATGCCCAGCGCTCCCTTGGTGAAATCCAGGCCCACGCCGTCGTCCCCGACGCTGTCCACCACGTCCAGGTTGGACTCTGAGCCGCCGCGGCGCATGGGCACCGGGATGCTGAGGCTGTTGGCATCGCAAGCGCTGCGCTCCGCCTGCGAACGCACAAAATAATGAGGAGGGCGGGAGTTAATAAAGACAGTAAAATCCATCCAGAGCCTTAAAATATCTTGTTTTGTTCGACTAACAGTCTAATATCACGAAAACGTTCACTTCAAAAGTGACATATGGCAAAGAAAAGCAGCCAATCGTCTCATTTGAGAGCTTGGAACTGTCAGACTGACACCCGTCATTGTTTTTGTGGCCTTGGAGATGTATTTACCTTTCACAAATGGGTATATACCTGTGATAATAACGGTTGTTGACACCAATATGCGAGCGGTGCAAACGTTTAAAATGCATCATTCAACGTCATCAAAAAAAGGTGCAAAAGAAAAGAAAAGAAGGCCCAAAAAGCCTCAGGTGCGTGGCCTCGCAGAAACGCTTCTTTCATTGTTTTTATCAACTGTCTGCCAGACGATAAGAGCAGAGCTTTAAAAAGCAAAACAAAAGGCTGAAGGGAGTATCGAGTGTTCAAGAGGAGGAGAGGTGGGACCGTTAATCCGTCTGAAGACCGCACAATGGTCGGTTTGTGGATGTGTGTGAAGCCCGAGGCTCCAAACAAACAGCCTCTCCCACACTGAAAATCCACTATTGACAAAAGCAAGACGATTACGTAACGCAAACCTGAAATAATAGTATGTGGTAACTCTTGTTGCCACGGCAGCAAAGTGCACACAGAAGAGACTATAAGCTCCAAAACACGCACACACACACATGAGCAAACAGCTGACGAACCCTGAAGGCGGGTTTGTTGTTTTTGTTGTTTTTTTTTTTTTTTTTTGGTTGGATTTATTCTTTTTGTCTTTTTCTTACACAGAAAACGTGGCACTTTAATTGTGTCCCGTGGCTTTTGTGATGCATGCCGCCGAGTCAGCAGCCAGCAACACAACTAGCAGTTACTAACTTTAAATGAACAGAAAGTCATTCATGTAAATTCCTTTGTTCTGAATTACTAACGGTGCTTCGTCTCGCTACTCCTGAGTACAGATGGCTTCCACCCTCAGAACAACACATCCATCGCTCCACCAGACGGCCACGGACACAGCCAGAAATATATATATATATATATATATATATATAAGAATATAAGAATATATATATATAGTAAACAGACAGAACATTTGGCGTGTGTAGCTTTACAAGTGGAGGATTTGCTTCAGTTCCTTTCTTTTATAATATGATTGACTGCTTGTCAAGATGAGATTTTAGACATTTAAAGCTGTCAGGATGAGGCACGGTATTCTTAAAGTTTTATTTCTCTCTGTACATGGATTATGTTTTCAATTTCATTTTTGTAAGACCTCAAAACGTACTAGAGCAAGGATTTGAGAAATGCTAATCCCAGAGGAAATGATTTACAAACAAAACAAAACAAAAAAAGGAATTAAATTGAATCCGTCTTTTTTTATGTTGTTCATTCAACAGCTCGGTTTGAATGTGTTTTATCTGGAAATGTAGTCTCCCTCCATGACCGCTTAAATATAACATATCTACACACCCGTTATTAATGTGACTCTTCAACGTGCTGGCATTAAAAGCGCTCGCGTCCTGCGGCTGGAACAGCGGGAGGTAAAAGGTTAATAAGGAAAAAATAATATCGAACAGATGATTAAATAATTCAAATTGATGAAGTCAATCAGATGCAGCCTGATGATTGGTGCATGAATCATCTTCCTATGGCAGCAAACAATAAACCTCCTGATACGGACTCACAAAAAGTAAATATTTTACATTTGTGACCAGATCACGCTTTCATTTCACATGAAACTAAACTTATTTCTTTACCCCATCCTCCTTTGCTGCCCCTCACATACAGAAACAGCCTGGTATTAGAGTCAGTAAGTGTTGGAGGAGGTTCAAACACGCGGCTCTCTGAGCCTCGCGCTCAGCAGTCCGCTCACGTATCGGACATCGGTTGGAAAGTGGGTCTCGGGGTGCGAGAGCCGTGAATTATTCACATGTGAACACGCCACATGTCTCTGAAGGGCACGGGAGGATTTCAGGTCACGACTCGTCCTTTGACTCGGGTCTGCACTGAGGCCATTCAGATCATTATACAGATGGGTGGAAACACACAAACAACTCACACACACACACACCGGGGCGTTTGTCCACTGGGAAATATGAAGGAGAACTCATCTAAGAGAAATAAAAAGAAATGCATGACTGGACGTGACTGCAGAATCGTTTTAAACGTGAAACCTGGGCTGCAGGCGTTTTCCTCAGAGGGTTTTTCACAGCAGACAGGATGCAAGTGGAAAAAGCTGACAAGAAATGTAAAGTCCTGGTGGCTTAGCTGGTTAATTTGCATAACATCTGCTGCTCCCTGGGTTCAGATCTGGTCTGGAAGCTCTGATGCATATATATAAAAAAAGCATCTCTAAATACTTTATATGAAAAAATCTCACATGTTCTACTGCTTTTTTTTTTTGCAACGATCCCAAACAACCACACATATATGAATACTGACAGCTGATTCTGAGGATTAGTCAATTTATTAATTTGTAGATCAACAATATTAAGTCATTATCTCGCACAACTTGTCAAATACTTAAGTCACGTCGTCGTAATCGTAAATCGCATCTTTGACTTTTCAACCTAAGGCCAAACAAAACAAACGACTTGGAAGACGTCCACTTTGTTCTGGAAATGTAGATCGATGGATTCTAATTGAATCTACAACAAATAGTGCACAGCCATGCTGGCTGCTCTATGAGGCATCAGAGCTCTGAACTCAATGACACGGCCAACATGTTGCATTTATCACCATGTTAGTTTTTGGCAAAATCATTGGAAGCTTTTGGAGGAATTTGGCCAGAAACCAAAGAATGTTTCCCAGACGACGACGACGACGACGACGGATGAAACGTCAGATTGTCCACAAAGTTATTACAATTCATCCAGAAGGGGGAATCTATATTTGGACCAAATTTCATGGCAATTCATCCAACAGTTGTTGAGATATTTCACTCAAAGCCACAAATGTGAACCTCATGGCGGCGTTTAAAAAAGGAAGGTCGCTAAAGTCGGTGGGTTGCGTAGTTTGGGAATCTTGAATGTCTGTTAAACATCTGCCAATCTGGTCCAACAGCTGCCAATCGGGCGGATCCTCCAGTCTGGGACCGGAGCGATGAACCGACTGACCTCGTTGCTCCTAAAGCCGCGAGTGTGGCTAAAAATAATCTACTGATCAACTGATGCACGAAAATAATGATCACTTGAAGGCAAAAACTCCAACAAGGAAAGGACACGAGATGAGAGGCCGACACGGGTCTGTGATTGGCTTTCTATAACCAAAATCTAAGATTAGAGGCTGGAGAGGACGCTTGTTGTGTTTACGGTGTGTGGAAAAGAGAGAGAGAGAGAGAGAGAGAGAGAGAGACTAGGCCAACAAGTGCTACTCCAACTCCCACTAAGCACAGCTCATCTGAGCATCTCATTAATGGGACCTTGCCACAGGGAGATGACGGCACAAACACACAGGAAACTGCCATGGGAGATATTTCTTTAGAGAGAGAGAGAGAGAGAGAGAGAGAGAGAGAGAGAGAGAGAGAGAGAGAGAGAGAGAGATGCTCTTTATTCCTGACTCCAATCCATCAATGTATTTTTCCACTAACATGAGCCAGAGGTAGACACAAGTCAGCGTCCTTTGTGAGCGACTCAATCCCCCGTCAGCTGATCACGAAAAAAAAACAATCAGCCGCCGTCCGCCAGCGACGAATGAACCAATCGAACCCCCGACACTTCTCCATCAAGTCAAGGCCGCTCACAGGAAATGTAAAATACCCTCCGAATACTAGCCGAGTGAAGTACCGTGCATACATTTTATTTAGCAGATTGATGATTTATTTGGCCAAGCTTACTTGTCCCGAAATGGGAAATGTCGGCCTATTAAAAAATATATAAAATCAACAGGGATTTGGAAAATTAGACAAAAACTAATCTAAATGTTATCCTTTTACTTTATAAATTGGGATATATATAGTGGTTATTTGTATAAAAACACACAATTCAAATGATTAAAAAATAAATGCTTGTATTTTTATCTATTTACTTGATTTTTTTGTTTAGTTTTTAAATGCACAGGACAATACTAGTTTTATTTTGTATTATAAGCTGCTCAAAGCTAGTGTTAAAAATCAAATCAATGAAATATATACTGTACATAAATAAACATGAATTAGTTTCTTATTGCATCGGAGATGCAAAATATGTGAAAACCAAGCCAGCAATGTATTTGCTGTACATGATTCTTTACGTCTTCTGAGATAAATGAGAGTTTAAGAACATTGAATGGACCAGAGATTAAAGCACATTAGCCATCTATTAGTTGGCTGTAAACCAGCACGGAGCCACACAGTCTGAACCAGATTAGCAGCGGCTCGTTTAAATTGGTGTGTGTTTGAGTATTGGGGGGCAGAAATAATGTGATTGTGAGATCAGGAGATTTAGTGGAGGAGATGTTTAAATCCAGACTTAAGCCAATAACGGGAAGCCAGTTCAACATAAAGACACGCTAACGGCTCTGCGAGGCTGTACGTCCGAGCTAAATGCAAACAATAACAATGCTAACATCCTGATGTTTAGCGGGTATCATGATCACCATCTTAGTTCGGTGTTAGCATGCTACATTAGCACCAAACACAAAAAGAATACCAATCCTTTTGCAGGTATTTTGGTCATAAACTAAAGTATTGGACACATTTTAGACTTTGACCTTGAGGTGGCGCTAAAGGGAAAGTCATGTAAACACCAAAGTTGGTAGGATTCTTCCTCTGGGCCCCATGAATGTGTGTACCAAACCTCATGGAAATCTATTGAATTGTTGTTGAGATATCTTGGACCAAAGTTGCCGACATCCCTCAAGCTACGTCGCTAGCTCGGCTAAAAATAGATGTTTTCTTCTCTTCGGCGTCTCCTCCTTCACCATTATTGCTTTCTTCCCAAACAGGACAGAATACACAGCAGCCCTTTGGACAAATATGGAGATGTACTCAGACCACAATTTAGATAATGACATTTTGAAAGGCTTAATCCAGCAAACCCCATTATGTTTGCCAAGGCCACTCTGTTCCAATGGACTTGAGAATAACACAGATGAGCATCCTGGGTAATTGATGACTGTTCTTCCTAAAGGGGCTCCAGAGAAAAGCTTGTACGCCTAATGCGTCACGCTGCCACAGAAGAGGGCGCAGGTTACCCAAACCACTGCACCTGCAATTTTATTCTAATAAATTCGACCCGTGAGGCACAAATCTACTCTGAAATGCTAAGTCGCAAAAAAAGGCTGAAAACTCAAAAAAAAATGGGTGCAAAATTATTGTTTATGCAGCATGAATAATAAATGAAACAATTAGAGATGCTGGGACTCATCACCAAGATTAACGAGTATAATTTTCACATTATCCTAATGCTGTTTTCTTAAACTTTTACATATAAACCACAGCTGGGATTTTAGGGCTCATAACTTCAGTTAACTTTAATGAACCAGATTCATAAACAGAGGAAGTGCCTATTAAAACAGAAACCTCCGTGTCTGAACACATAACATCAATATGAGATTTGCTGCTTTGAATTTTTAGGAAATAATGTGTCAAGAAGGCCTGGCTTGGTTTTGGCGTGTTCCCCTTTTTTTTTTTTTTATGTATTCAAATCACGTACAGAGATAGATAAACAAAATAAGAAGCCAGTTTGAGGTGAAATGAGACATTTTGGTTGATGTGAACCGGACCGGAGAGCCTCCTGCCTTTGCTAAATGACAATAATACATCATTAAAGCTAGTATTCTTTAATCAAAGCGAATATAAACATTAAAATAGAATCCTCTATTTCTTGATAATCTGAATTGAGTGTTTTTAATGCAGTTAAACACTCTCGGGATCGGAAGGTCAGACTTTTTATTAAAAAGCAGAATCGGCCAAGAAAATTGCAATCGTGCATCTCTTTACTTACAGGATACCGCTAATGCTAACAGAACAAATATATTATTATCTTCACAAACAACTCATTTCATCATCAATTAATCTGACGATTACTTTCCTTGATAGATGGATTAAATGTTCGGTCTATAAAATGACATAAAGTAGAGAAAAAAAGCCTGTTGCCACTTCCTAATGCTCAACATTGTCTAAAAGCAACCCAAAGATATGTCAATATTATAGTGGATAAAAAACAGAAACCGCCAATATTCCCATTTGTAAAGCACTTGATAATGACTGATTTTGATAAGTGTTAAACACATAAATATATGATGTCATTATAACATTATAACACACAAACATTTGACACAAGCACTTCATATTGTTCCGCCTTTGCTGTGTTGACAACAACACCCTTGTTCTTTCTGCAGCAATGCCCCCCCCCCCCCCCCACACACACACACACACACACACACACACACACACACACACACCAAGGTGGGGCTGAGAGGGAAGTAACCGTCTCACGTCTGATTACTGTGTCGATGCACTTGACTGAAAAACAGCTTCAAGTCTCGGCAGGCTGCTCGCTGCACACACACACACACACACACATGACACACACACACTGACACAGGATGTGTCCACATCATCCAGAGGCAACTTAAGAGACACACACACACACACACACATCACACACCCGAGGACCGGCGCTCGATGGACCGACGAGAACGATTTACAAATCAAGTGTCTTGTTATTCACTCGTTCAATCCGGCTTCTGAAACCTCTTTGTTTGATATTCATACGCTGAGAGTCGACACACTTGACCTCTGGGTTAAACACACAATCTGCGAGGTATTGATAGAGACGTTAGGAATCAGTGGGAAGTATCTGAAAAGCGTTTTGCAGCATTACCTAGTTGAGTCATCATGTGCAACAATATGTTATAGTGGAAGGAATTGTTTTTATATGAGCGTAAATACACGTCAGGATATTCAATAAATTAATTATTGCGTCACTGAGAGAGAATTTTATTTGACAGCAGCTAAATATGAACATTTATGCCGTCTTCGGTTGTTTAACATTTAATTTAATGACCATTTAATTGATCTAGAGTGTAGGACCTGTCGCTTAAATACAGAGTCATAAAACTGATAATAAGAATAATAGAGGGTGGGACTGATGAATGAGGATTAAAAAGTGAAATGCCACAAGACATTTACTGAATTTAAAACCGTGTGTTTCAGATGAGAAAAGCAGCCGCTCTGTCGCTCCTCAGACTGAGACGTCCGTCCAGGATGACTCGAGTCAAAGTGTCATCGTGACGTGACCTCGGAGAAGAAGAAGAAGAAAAAAAAAAACCCAGAGCCTCATTAACAGCCCACAGATGGAGGGATGACAGACTGACGGAGATATCCTGCTCTCCGAGTGTTCCTCTGAACACTCAGAGTTTAAACCGTCGGCTCAGACGTCCCCAGAGATGAAACCTGGTACGTTCAAGTCGAGTCAAGTCGAGGTGTCGCGGGCGCTGAAAATGTGAGAAACGGCGTCAAAAGCCTCAAATAAAGAGCTGCAGTCGCTCCAAATGAAATAGTGCATAAACATAAACATACAAAGAGCGGAGACCCGGAGAGTCGTGGAGGACGAGGGTCGACGAGAGCCGTTCACAACAACAACAGTTCATTTTAAAGCAAAAATGTCAGCTGCCGATCTCTTCAGTAATCTGGTGTTGTGTGTTTGTGGTAATTCAATGGATGCCTCTGAATGAATTGATGCTAATGATATTTAATGACAAAGCGCTATATTTAGAGAGAAGTTTATTCAGCGTTAAATAGATGTTGATACGGATCGTTTAAGATCAGCACCGTCTCGCTAACAGGAGGAGAAAAATAAATGACTCTTTAGCGATGAACAACACTGTGGGGTGATTTCGTCCGCTGCAATGCTCCGTTAACCCGCCAGAGAGAAACTAATACAAGAAATCCATAAATCACACTGCAGCGGGAAAGAGAGGTCTGAATGGATATCGAGTTAAAAATCAATGAAATGTTGGCAATCCATTTACTATCCGGGGAGCTCAGCATCAGATAATGACTTTATGATACATGTACAGAAATAACACGGGCAGATATATATATATATATATATATATATATATATATATATATATATATAAAAAAGCCAGAGGAAGGGAGAATATCTCTCCCCGACCTGAACCACGTGTGTGTGCTTTACAAAAACACATGTAAAAAAAAAAAAAAAAGAAGAGTTGTAATCCGTCCTCTCCTCTTGTAATCTGAGATTTTAATCTGCTGCTTTCCAGAGCAAAGATTACCCAGAAGCCCTTGCTCCCCATTCTAAAATGCACGGGGAGGAAATGAAAGAAAGAAAGGGACGAGATTGAGGATGTGTGAGGTTGTAATCTTGAGGAGGAGAAGAAGTGATGGAGACGCAGAGTGACAGAAGAAGAAGAAGAAGAAGAAGAAGAAGAAGGGAGGAAGAGGAAGAGAGAAAGAGTGGAGGTCAGTGCTGGAGCTCCACAGGTGGACCAGCAGCAGCGGATTAGAGCTTTAAAAGACAGAGCGCTCAAACAAGTTAAGGTCAGAGTTCACACGGTGGCCTTTAAGGAAACATTTGCCATTTTAAAATCACAACTCCCAACTATTGACCACGCTGATCTCTGGTCAGATGTATTTTATAACCCAAATACCTCGTGGGATTATTGCGAAACAGCAGCAATATATACTGACCTCGTTCACATTTAAAACAGCCTGTATTCAAAAGAGTAATTTAAATAGATACGCAAGATAGATAGGATTTATTGTCTAAAAAAAAAAGGAAAAACAAAAATGACAATCACAATTTCACAGAACTCAAAAGGTCTCACACACACACACACACACACACAGACACACACGTAACAGAGTTCAGCTACATTCAACACCTGGCTGGAGAAACACTTTTAGCCGCCCTGCTCTCACAACACAAACACAGAAACGCTCTACGAGTTCATCGCGATCGTAACTTTGAAACGCGTCCGCGTGGTTTTCCTTCTGTCAACACGCCTCGTGAGTTACGCAACGACGCCTGGCAGGTGTGTTTTTTCAACTAATAAATGACCTCACACCAGCCAGTCACAGGTGAGTAATGGATGCTTTTCTTTGTCTGAGTTGAATTTAAATGGATTTTGGGGGATTTTGGTCCGACGAAACAAGACATTTGATGACATCACTTATATGACGGACAGCTCCCCTCTCTTTTCTGCCATTTTAAAGCCAGAACTATTGATCCGTTAATCCATAGTTGCAGCCCTGATTTACACACAGTGGTTTATTGGAGTATATGCATTACTTATGCTGCGTTCACACCAAAAGCATTGTGAATTTTTCACGCGAGTAGACTGCATGCAAAGTCAATGCGCAGACGTGAACGGTTGCGAACAACGCAAATGTCCGACGGGCGCCGCAAAAATGCCGCGTTGCAAAACGTTTGCCTCAATCGTGCAAGTTGAAATGTTCCAACTCTTGCGACTATTCGCAACGCTTTTGGTGCGAACGCAGCATAAGGCTCCAACAAACTATTTTATTTATTAACTGATATATTATTTAGTCTATAAAATGTCAGAAATTTGTGAAAAAAACGCCAAAAAAACTGTGCAGATTTCCTTTAAATGGTTTATTCTGTCGGACCAGCATCAAAAACCCAAAGATAATCAAATTCCAATGAAGAAAAACAGCAAATCTTAATGTTTTAGAAGCAGAAACCATATTATTCCCACATGAATTCAAGCGTGTGTCTCTGCATCTGTAACGTTTTAATATGTATGGCTTAACCTCGCATACAGAAGCTGTTCTGTTGAGTGGTTTAAAAAAAGGACTTTTAAAAATTTAGGCAGCTAAGTTAATACATCTGCTCACAGAGTGTAATAATAGGCAGTGAATCAGCGTTATGTGATATGACGGGGGAGGTGGGTGTGTGTGTGTGTGTGTGTGTGTGTGTGTGTGTGTGTGTGTGTGTGTGTGTGGGTCTGTTAGCCCAACACAGGATCTCTTTGATGGGCAGAGTATTTGTGTGTCGGTTAATCCACATCGTGTTACTCACACACCGGGCATCACTGCTGGTGTGTGTGTGTGTGTGTGTGTGTGTGTGTGTGTGTGTGTGTGTGTGTGTGTGTTGAATCCCTGTCGGCTCAGCCCACTCGATCCCTAAGCCAGAAGCGCGGCGAGGAGCAGAGGAACCCGCGTCGCCACGCGTGGAAACGACTCAATAATTTACGTTCCGTGGGGTTTCGCGCGCCTCGCGTCGCTTCCCTCCTCCCCGATGAGTCCGAGCATCGTTTGGAATCCGCGGATTCCAATCGGTTGCCCCGACAACAGACGCCACCTCGCCGTAAACGGCCGACGAGGCGAGGCGAAGACCATCAGTCAGCTCAACCCATTCAGACGACGCTCTGTCCGAGTCGCAGCTGTCGAAACAAAAGGCCACGGCTCAGCTCATCGCCGTGATTTGTGGTGCTGATGGAGGGCGTGTGTGTGTGTGTGTGTGTGTGTGTGTGTGTGTGTGTGTGTGTGTACTGCCCATAACAACAAAGCCTTCTGCAAAAACTGGTTCCCTGCATCCCACAGAAACCAGAGCAAAAAAACAAAAAAAAACAAGCTCTGACCTGTTGAGTGCAATTAAATGTTATTTTAGGAACCATTAAAACCCAACGGACTGTATTCTGTTCGCACGCCCGATTTCCATTCATCCGTTTGTATCTGTGGGCATGTGAAGAATGTGTTAATTTAAATCTAAATTACTGAGTCTTAAAAACGACCCTGAACGAAGGCCGGTTCTACTGAGCCGACGAGATACAAAGAGGAAGGCGGGGCATTGATCAGTTAACGCTTTACTTGTTTGATAATTGAAATGTCAGAACATTGTGTCAAGCGGTTGTCTTCAATGTTCAGTTTATCTTCACAGAAGATGAATAAAAGCAGAACATTCTCACAGTTGAGAAGCTATAGGAGGAGGATCAATGGGTTTGCACTATCAGTAATTAAAGAACGTCGATCAACTAATCAATAACCTCGAGACAGAAACCTCCTGAAGGATTAAATAAATAAAAAGTGTAGGAGAACCCTCTGTGAGAGTTCTGCTCCCGGCTGACGTTCAGGAGACTAAATATAAAGAAGCCGGTTCCTTCCTTTGTTTTGTCGCAGCATGAGCTGCAGCTAAACAGTTCTCAACTGGTCTGTTGATTTTTAATTTTTTTTTATTGTGAGAAAAGATAAGGACGATCACAATTTCCCAGGTTGGACTTCTTTAAACGTGTTCTTTGGCTAAATATTCTTTGGACTGTGGGAACCTATTGTTGTCACAGGTCAAGCGATTAAGGGTCCGTCAAACGGATCAATAATCGGTAACTTAAGCCCTCTTTTTTTCTGATCAATGAAAGAGGAATATATTACACACTATCCAAAAAAAAAAACTAAACGACCCTTGACTTCCATTCATGTCTGCCCCGAGGGGGAAATGGATCGTGCACCGTTGCGTTATTTGCTTATGATCCGACACGGAGGGCCGGCGAGGACCGTCTCTCTTTAAGAAAATGAACAATCTCCTCGGTAAGATGGTCTCATTGTATAATAATAAACCTGACAAACGCTCCTCTTCATTGACTTGAATCTAAAGAAGGAGAACAAGAACCGTAGGAAAACACACAGCTGCCCAGAGGGGAAACTGGAAGGAGCGCAGAGAAGGAAACACACACCCCCATGCTCTTTCCTCCAGATCAAACACAAACACACACACACACACACACACACACACACACACACACACACACACACACACACAAAAGTTCTGCCTGCCGAGGAAGAAATCTTCCTCTTTGAAACTGATCTAATGATAGCGAGAGAGAACGCTACTTGGTGCATTAATTATACACCACAGCCATCACACACACACACACACACACACACACACACACACACACACACACACACACACAGTGTTTAGGCTAATGTAAACAACCTTTGAGCACCGTCCATATCGATGTAGAAATGAAGCAAGTCCACAACCGACACAAATCAATACCCTCACTGATATTAGTCGCCTTCCCTTTTCATCACAGAAGAGTCGAGCTCGGCGTGTCTCCAGTTTACACACACACACACACACACACACACACACACACACACACACACACACACAACATCAATTATTCTTCTCCAAAAGCGTAGAGCTCCTACATTATGGGTTGTTTGTGTACTTTGTGTCGTGAGTTTGAAGACGCCCTCGTTGCTTGTATTAATAAAGTGTTAACGGGGGTATTAGACGCATTCATTATTCACTATTTCAGTGATAAGAACACATATAATACACCGGTTAAGTATCAAGCTGATGTTCTCTTATTAGTAACACTTTTGTAAACGTTCTTAGATAACAAACATGTTGGTTACTTATTACTGAATTCATTGGTTTCTGCAGGAGATTCTTTCCTGTGTGAAAGGAGCTAAATGAGAGTTTTTTTTTGCAGAAAGCAGGTTTAAATTAAACTGAATAATTAGCTAAATCGCTCAATGAGGCTGTGACTTTAATCTAAAATTGCAACAATCTGTCCTTTAACCTTTTGGGAACCGTGGGCAAAAAGCCCCCCCACCCCCCCGCCTATTATCGCACAACATTTCTTTCTTTCTAAAACCTCGTCATACGGCACACGCGGAAGCTCCTGAACATTTCAATACCCAGCATGCCCAAATCGGCCAATGTTTTGCCATTAAATAAGGTTTTTTTTCTCCATTTTTGAACCGAACAACACCGTCTTTTTGACTGAATATCCTTCATAACACCCCAACGCTTTGTTTTATTGTGATGCAGATTCCAATCATTTAGGTCCTAATCTTTCCAAAAAGGTGTCTTATTAGTATGTGGGTTGTTGTTAACTTGAAAAACTTGGGGACCGCTCAAGGAGGCATTTTTGGGGAATCTGGCTCATATCATGCTGGATGTTCATAGTTGTGATCAAAATATGGTATAAAGTATTTGAATTAATTTGGGGTTCCTACAACGACTCAAACACAGGGAAAAAGAGGTCTAGAGCCAATATTGGTTCAACGGTTTTCAACGGGTTAATGGATCGAGTAACCGTTCAAGTAAATAATGCAAAACATCTTCTGTGTCATATTAAAGACACATTCTGTTGTCTTTAATTGTCTTTTTCATATTTATCTTGTTCATTGTATATAATATGTATACATGTCCGACGAGAGTCAAATTCCATGTATGTGTAGACACACAACTGGATGTCTTTGGAGAGCGACACACACATTTTCAGCATTTCGTAGACACGACGATTCATTAAGAAAAGCAACCGGCAGATTAATCGCTAATAAAAAAACTAGAAAAGTGAAATGTGAGCGAGGTGTTCAGTGCTTCTTCCAGACTCTCCTCCCTCCTCCTCCTCTACAAACGCTAGACTTTCCAGCGACTGTCTGGGAAGAGATGACTAATGCTGTGTGCTTTCACAGCAACTACCACTCAGGTGCCCTTGGGCAAGGCTCCTCTTCCTGCACCCGGATCGCCACTCAGCAGTGAAATATGTTTCCATAAAGAAAAGAATAAAGGTGTTGAGAAATCCCTAGGTGTGTTTCCTTGTGTACCGACTCCAAAGCAGACTGCCGGGAAAAGGTAAATTAGGGATTGTGTCAATCTGAGAGACTCCTCTACAATTATGTCAAAATTAAGTGAAACTGGAAAGGGGAAATTGGCACTTTTAAGGCAATTTAAATGGAAATTGTGTGTGTAAGTGCACCTCCATTTAGACATGTCCCTCTTTTGAAAGTATGTCCTGCACAAAGAAGCAGCTCTCTGTCGTGTTTGTTTTGATATGAGACGCCATGTTACTGGAATAACATAGTAATGCACACACACACACACACACACACACACACACACACACACACACACACATATTAAATCCCATGACTCTCTGGTGCAACCGGTACTTGAATGCACCTTGAGAAGCACAACAACCTCCCACTGGTGTTTTCTATTTCCATATCCATATATATAAATAAAATAAAAAAGAGAGCATATTTGAACCCCCACCTGCAGACAGACCGGATACATTATTATTTATACTGCTTTGCCAACAGTCTGGGTGATGCCACGCAAAGAAAAATAAGAATAGTCTGCATCATAAAAAATAATAATGCAGAGACTGGAGCAACGTACAGTGTGTACATGTGAGCTGCTGCAGGTAATGTGCAGTTTCACACTAGAAAATACATACATTGGGATTTTAATTTGTATATATATATATATATATATATATATATATATATATATATATATATATATATATATATATATATTTATTTTAATGACAAGAAAGCAAAACGTGTCGCCTGTTGAAGAGGTTACACACACACACACACACACACACACACACGATTTCCAACTCCTCCACTGACAGTCAACTCGACGGTTGGCTCGTTTTAAAGACGCTGAAGAGATATTTACCATGTTTTACCGAGCCGCCCGCGGGGGGAAGAGTCGCCCTGCTCCCGGTGAACTTTTCTCCGCAGCAGCGCAACGAGCTCCGGGCATAATAACCTCGGGGATCGTCACACTGTGGGATCGCTGCTCCGTTGCGTTGTCCTCGTGCGTTAAAGTTGCCCGTTGCCCGTTAACGTCGGCGGCGCCATCACGGCGCTGCTTGAAAAGACTCCGGCCCGACGGCGGAGACGGTGTGGTTCGATGCCCGGCCAGCCCCGCCGCGGTAATCCCTCCAAACGCGGCGAGCCAGGGAAGCACAATGTGTGATTACGCCCCGCCCACATGCTTTAACAGCGGGCGGGGCCGGCGGAGGATACCGAAGACACCCCTCCGAAGACACGCCCACATTCATTAATTTATAACCGGAGCGCGAAATAAAAGTAGTTTAACGAAAATATACAGTATATATATTTATTTTTTTACAATGAAAGTCAAAGTATACATCAAGATAAGTACTTCAAGTATTTGGATTGTACAATTATTATTCAGTTATAAGTGAAAATAAAGAAGTATAAAGGGACTCATTGTGTAGAATGGGCCCTTTCAGAGTGTTGCATTATAATATGCATACATTACATTATTATTATTATTATTATTATTATTATTATTATTATTGACACATGTTGTAAGCACAATTCAGATTAATCTAATAACTTTGTATCGGCTACGGTTGTCAAATGACATGCTATTCCACAGGCTGGTCACATGTTTTGGACTGAAATGCTAATCTGACAAGTATAAAGGAGCTGTAGTGGAGTGAAAAGTAATATTTCATTTAATCCCTTCCTTTTGAAATGTAGTGAAGTAGAAGTACTTCATGCATCAGGTGTTTTTTTTGTTGTCAACAATGATCAGCTCCTGCTGCTCGACTCTTCTCTTTTACTACGTTCCTCATCGGTTACACGCAGACTTCTTCGATAGCTCTTTGTTTACGGCGGATTAAAATCACATAGTCGCCTTATGATTATTTCGGCAGGTGAAATAGATAAACATGACACCATATCTCAAGTGAAGGGTCAGATGAATTACCCAACAAAAGGTGTTATGAATGATTTAAGGACTGAGCTGGTCTACTCCGGCATTACTGATAAAGAAGCTAATTAGCATGGTTAGCGGGCCGGTCATGTGATACGGCTCACATGAAGTATTTATCCACACAATATAAGTGGACTCTTGCATCTGCCGCTTTGGACGACACTGACATACTGACAGGTGTTTCATCCCCGTCTTACATTCTTGTCATCACTACCCCCCCCCACCCACACACACACACACACACACACACACACACACACACACCCTCTCTCGTGCACGCGTCGACCTGAAGCCCACTTTCTGAGGCCGGGCGAGTGAGTCAGCTGTGTTTTAATCACCGTGACAAGTGTGTGTGCTGACAGGCCGGACACTCGGAGGCCCTGGTGATTCAGAGAGAAGAGCACCTGGCCGGCTGATCCAATCACATCGTCTCTGCCAGAGTGTGTGTGTGTGTGTGTTTAGAAGGATCGCTGCACGGCTCTCTCTGGGACGGATCCACAACACGCTTCCAGTCCATTTCCCCATGGGTATTGATTTATTACATCCACGCTTTTGCGTGCGTGTGAGGGAGAAGTAGCAGGCAGAGAGTTAAATGTGACATTTAATTAGATCCAGATTGGTGCTCTCTTTTGTACTTTAGCATCGATTGGATTCAGAGAGGGTATTGGCTGTGGGCTCACACACAACACAACTTTAGCCTGTTATGTAAATGCCATTAAGAGCAGATCCCTAATGGGTATTTCAGCACCGCACGACTCTTGTGAGGCTTCATCACAGCAACAAAAATCCACTTAAAGACTATTCTCTTTCCCTGCTTTGACTCATTTGCAAGGAAATAAAGCATTATGTCAGAGTTGAGCACATCACTCTCACTCACACACACACACTCTCTCTCTGACATGCAGTTACAGTTCTTCATCTAAATGTCACCACATTTGACGTTTTAATAAGTGCAATATCCCAAATCAAATTATCTGACAGTGTATTAATATCAGAAAACTACACGATTGACAAGGACTGAAGCGTTTGCGTGCGTGCATAAGATAAGAATCCACTCCGGTGATCACAAGGCGCTATTGTCCCTCCTCCCAGCAGCGATGTTTGTGTTCTTTATGGACTTCCTGCAGCGCTTCCTGTCTCCGTCTCAGCGGTGACCTCAGCCTGACCCCCCGTAACACCAGAGGCTTCCGGGACACCGATACCGGGCGGGAGCGTTTAGGTCGGGGCTCCGGATTGTTTTTCGGGAGGCTCTGGAATGTTTGACGGAGTCGGGAACGTTCTGTAGGGATTCTGAAATGTTTAGACGAAGGAATCGTAATGTTTTTTTTTTTGGGAAATGTTCTCGGGTGGGAATCGGAAACGATCCGCATCGGGAGTTCTGGAATGTTTAAGTCGCAGGATGTTCTGCTGGGTTTCCTCCGATGTTTAGGTTACCGGGGTCAGAACCATCAGATAGTTCTGTTGGGGTTCTTGAATGTTCCACTAACCAATATTGATACGTTTACAATGGATCGCCTGACTCGTTTTACTGTCTTTCAGCTCCTTGTTTTGTTTTCATGGGCCGTAACGTCGCGGGTTTTGATTCCCTCTAACGTCTCTCGACGGCCTCGTTTTTTTAAAACAATAAAGCTCCAATAAACCAACTGAAAGAAAGAAGAGCGTAGCTTTAAAATCCTGTTGCATAACTCTTTTCTCTTACATTACTTCTCTCCCCACAGAAACACCTGTATGATGAAACACACTGCAATGCAATAACCGTGCAATACTTAAGATGTTCTCTTTTTTGGTTGAGTCTTCTTCTTTAGCTGTTACATGGTTTCATTTTGTATACTTGTTCTCTTGCATTGGACTGCATACGTCAATGTGTTAATTAGTCCACATATTTGACCTGTATGGAGGATTTATGCCGGTAAAAAACAGTTCCCATATTTCCCTGCCAGTAAACCCGACTTCATTTAATATGTGTGAGAAAAGAAACCCAGACGTAAATAGAAAGCGAGACAAGAAACTGAGAGCTAATTGACAAACAGCTGTTCTAATCCTGGCCGGTTATATCTCTGAGTCAGACAGGAAGGGAAACTCTCCAGACATCTGTCGCCAAAAAGAAACGTCTCTTTGCTTCCTCATTTCTTTCTGTTCCTCGTTTCTCAGACAGACAGAGGCCCACAGTCGCATGTACTGTACATCATAGAGCAGATCCAAGTCCACTGATGTTATGGAGATGAGGCGACACCTCGAGCACATCATGCTCCATTAACCCCGCGTTAATTTTTTATCCACAAGTAAATGATAGCATAATGGAGCCCCGTGGGGAGGAGAAAAAAGGAAATTACGGGGCGAGAATCACATTAAATCTTGAACATTTCCACCGTTACGACTCCCGCCTTAATGTTTCGGGCCGGTATCACTGTCGCAGGGACGCTCTAATGTGTTTTTATAATTCTGCAGTTGCCATGTTGGGAATATGTCTGCACCCAGATGAGCACAGTGGCAACAAGACAAAAAGAAGCTGCGACCCACGGTTGGTAAAAAACTCATCTTTTATCCCTCGCCCCATGCAGAGCGAAGGCAGAATCAATTGAACAGGGAGACGCGTGCACGCACACACACACACACACACACACACACACACACACACACACACACATGCACCTCCTTTGGGCTCAGTAACTGGAGCAGGGAGGTTATGATGTATTTTTGGATGACATAATCCTCGCGGATAGACCATAAAATAACATCCCTTCTTTTTCATTACGCCAACTCTTCATCGCTGTGAGTGACCCGTCCTCAAACGTCTCTCGTTTTATTAAAGCTGCCAACATCCTGCTCACTTTTTTTATTTTATTATTATGGCATCGCTTTAGTGCCAGCAATTACATTTTCTTTTTACAATGCGTCTCCTTCCCTGCCTCTCTCTCTCTCTCTCTCACCTCATGGCTATATCCCTCCCACAATGCTCCCTTCCTTTCCTTCACTTATTGCTTGTGCTTTTATAACTTTGCCACACCAAACGGAGCACATCCTCTATGTCAACCTGAATTAAACGTCATGTAACCCCTTCCGGGATCTATCTCCAGCCTAAGAAGACGGATTTGTGAGCAAGGCTAGTTTCAACTGCCCTAAATGTTCTTTTCACCTTGCGCTTTTGACGCCGATGAGACCCATCAGGCTCACTAGTGGCCGAGTGATAATCCTCACGTCTCCACGGAGAGGGTGTCGAGAGCAGGAGGGATTTCTGCTGCTGTGGGCAGCGTTTGGCATGTGGGGACACAGTGATTAATCAGCCCCATATATCAGCAGGCAGAATGAATCAGCACAGGGGCCTCAGTCTGACACACTCCAGCGGCAGAATCAGGCCGTATGAGATGGAGACATCAGCCCTGCAAGAGGTCCCGTCTAGTTAGTTTCAACCTGGTGATTCACGGCTGCAGGTGGCATCATTAAAACTTTCTTCTGCAACATTTTTTTGCTCCTGGAATACAGTGGCAACAAGCTGTGAACACAACAGGTTGAGTCACCAGGGAGTCGTGGAAGTCAGCAGTATTCATGGGATTTAGAATGAGAGTGAAATATCGGATTATACTAATCAAATAATTGGCATAACATTTTGTAATTTGAGGTATATTATGTTGCTTTTGGGGGAAAAGATTAGCATTTAGCTCAGTTACAGCTGAGTAAATCATTTGTGGAACTAGTTTGAATGGTACATCCCTATT
Organism: Myoxocephalus aenaeus; assembly: GCA_038501785.1. Lineage (NCBI taxonomy): Eukaryota > Metazoa > Chordata > Actinopteri > Perciformes > Cottidae > Myoxocephalus > Myoxocephalus aenaeus. The sequence goes on along the minus strand of JBAMJR010000053.1, from coordinate 12,591,036 downwards.
TCATTAAATGATACGTAAATCTCCAGAGTTTCCCACCACATCTCCTCTCTACGTTAAAAGCAACTCGCTCCTCCTCCTCGCAGTCTTTTCAGCCGCTATAAAAGCATTTCTTTAGGGAGGGATGAGGTCCCCTGCTTTCCAGCCGCATCTTTTGTCCCAGCATAGCAGGGGAACTAAATCAATGGGGCACTTGAATGGGCATGCAGGGAATGAAATGGGGCCGGCGTTGTCTTTCTTTTTTTGTGTGTGGACTCTGGTGGTAAATTGAAGCTGACTGGAAGAGAGGCTCTGCAGCAGATGGATGCTGTACCGTCGAGGCTAATCTCCCGTCCACTCGTTCACAAACCCTGATGCAATTTTATTAGCATACATTAGCATACAATCACACTGATGATACTACTAAAGACACAAATAAGTGAGGCATGTATCTGGACACGAAACAGATGGTCTTCTAGGCAGAACGGACTACTCTATCTGCAAAATAAAGAGCATTTTATAGCCTGATTGTAGTTTATTTACTTCAATATTCTTTAATTTTAACTTTTAGGCCAACATTAATTAAATGTATATATATATTAATATATATATATATATTAAAGGCTGCAGCTACGTATTTAAATTGGTGCCAAAACGACTCCATACTTTGGGGAATATAAAAACATCTCGGCCCCTTCTCTCACGTAAAAGGTCCAGTGTGTTGGATTTGGCGACATCTAGTGTTGAGGCTGCAGATTGCAACCAACTGAAACTTCTCCCGCGGGTCAAAGCGTGGAAGACAACGACGGTTTTGTCGACGTGAAAAAAGGCAAAATGGCCTTTTCCAGAGCCAGAGTTTGGTTTGTCCGTCGTGTAGAAACACGGCTGCCAACTCCGGGAAGAAGACTCGGTTGATGTAAACGGAGGTAATTCAAATCCAAAAATGTCCAGTTAGAGAATATATCCCTGAAGCATAATGTCTAACCTGCGTAAGATTCAATGCCGTCAATCAAAGATTAAGAGCTCCGTTTTCGCTTTCTATTTCTCTCTCTTTCTAGACTAGAGCACGCCATGTGAAATTACTTTTAGTTGCTTACTTTCAGGTTATTTATACAATAAAGAAAACATACTTATTAATATTATGTTCCTTCCCTTTTAATAGATCCTGCCAAATGCTGCACATTGTACCTGTAAATTGTAAATAAACCAAACGTTTCCTGTGACTGTGTCATGTTTTCTTTTCCTTTGATTCTGAACTGTATTTTTATTTATTTATTTAAATGAGCTTCTTTTTTTTTTATATAGTATCTACTGCTGGAACCCCCGTTACATGATATGAAAACAAACTGCTCATGGCATCCGTGATAAATGAAAACCTTCGCTTAAATAAAATGAAGTCTAAAGTTAGAAATGTTTCAGCAACTATTTGATCCCAAAAAAAAAAAGAAGTTAAACAATGGCAAGAATCTAATCACGAATTCTTTTACCAACTTTAGACACTCTGTGCTTTTGCACATGTCTGATGCGATTATGCTTTAAGGTTTGATACGCTGCACAATCATTCTGAATTTCTACACATAAACATCTTTAAAACACAACTTAGACCTCCAAGACGGAGAATAAAATGTACAGAAAATACAAAAACAGTTAACTGAACAATTTAAAGGTGGAAAATACATTTAGGGCCTGGATTATAGAAAGGCAAAAGCCCTCCATATATCCTGACAGCACTATTTCTAAAATCCTGGACCTGGTTGGATCCCCACCTCTGGCCTCAAACCACCAGCATCACAGAGGTTATTAATTCAGTGACGTCAATTCACGCTGACACTCATTATTGTCACACAGTTTGAGGCCCGGTTCAGTTTTTTTTTTAACAGTTTCTCTGCTGCTTTCACCCACAAGCAGCTTCTGCCGGTTTCCTTGTCACTCTGCTCTTGATGCATGAGCGGCCTCGCAGTGCAGCTCCCAGACACCTCTTACCGGTGATGGTACCAATCTCACATCTTTTGTCTCCCTGTGTGTGTGTAACATTGTGTAGTTTAAGCACAAGGGCGTTGTTTGTACAAAGCTTGAGTCTCGAAGAAGCACACTCTATATGCGGCTGCATTTGGCACAGAAAGGCTGGAACAACCTTCTAAAAAGCACACAGAGTTTATGACGCCAACATCGTTTTCTAACGCAGGTAAAATACAAAGTTCAGCTTCAAATCCAAACACCTGGTCAAGATAATCTAGTGTAATTCAAAAGGTTTACAAGATGAGAAACATATTTGGGACTCAGTATGAATTTGGGATCCATCAACCTTAAAAATCCATCCTCACTCAAAAGAAGCTCACACAATAAAACGTGCAATCATACGAAAGTAGAGCTGCAGCCGTCGGTGTATTGATCAGTAGATTGAGAGTAAATAATGTTCTATCTGGTTTGATAAGCTATTTATTCTCTACTTTAAGTTTTCTCAAATGAGAGACTTTTCTGCTTTTTATTATTTTGAGCTCAACATTTGGGGATTTTGGACAAATTAGACACTTTCTTTCCATTTAATAGACCAAACAATTATTCTTGTTAATCTTTGGATCACCAAATATTCTTAAAAAATATTGATCTAATATTAAATATGTGATCTGCTCATCACATGTGAGGTACAGTACAACTTTGAGGTACTTGTACTTCAGAATTTAGATGTAATGCTACTATACTGTATACTTCCACTCCACTAAATATAAAATAGTGTTTTGTACAGAAATGACTTTGCAGATATCTGATTAATAAATCAAAATGTGGTGTATGAATTTACCAACTGCAACACTAAAGTAGTGCACACATAAATGCACCAATACTTATAACACAATACTATAATATACTAGAGAAAGCGAGAGAGATCATCATCATCATCATCGATGCAAAGTGAAAAATATCGATGCATACCGTTATCGTTATCGAAGCGCTTTTATTTTGAAATTTCCAAGGCCCTTCTGTGTCACCATGTCATACCTGTCAGACCTGTCCAAAGAATCTATATCTTATCGTATCGTGATGAGACTTGTAGGTTACACCCCGAATTTTGCAGAGAGTGATGCTAGCTTTCTCCCCCGTTTCCAGTCTTTGTGCTAAGCTAAGCTAATCGACTGCCGCTTCATATTCACCGTACAGACATGAAAGTGGTATTCATCGTCTCATCTAACTCTCTCCCCAAAATCCACGGTAATAAGCAACTTCTTTGAGTTATCTACATTTGCTGCTTTTGTCTTTATTGGTATAATTCAACAACAGCCTCCAAAATAATCCCAAAATGTAATCAACAACTCTCTGAAACAGTCTGAACCAAAACATTACCGCCTTTATTAAAGCCGGATTTACTGTAACGTTGTTGAATCAGAGCTAAAGTAAAGCCGGGAAGACGGATATGAAAGTAAAAACAGAGCGAAAATACGAGAGATACGAGAATACTTTTCATTTCTTTTTTCCGCTGACTTCACAGAGAAAAAGAGATGATGATGGAAAAAAAGATAAAATCTTTATTTACAGTACAAAGCCTGTTTTTCCTCTTCAGAGCAGGTAGCTCGAGGCTTCTGACACAGACAAGGTTATATGTTAATGAGGCGGAGCGCACACGCACACGCACACGCACACACACACACACACACACAGTACTCTAAACTAAAAATCTTGATAGCTGGTTGGACAAAACAATTTAAAAAAATCTAATTTTTTCAGTATTATCTGGACTATATGAATAAAGCAACAGTTTAGTTTCTCTACCAGCACTTCCTTTTTGTATTTGGATTATTATCTTCACTGTTCTGGTTCAGCTGTTTCCCCCGAAAAAGCTCTAAAAACCACAACCATAACAGAAACATGAAATGTACTGACTTAGCTTATTGATAGTGCTGGTTTTAATATTCCCATTAAACCACGAAGGATTGTGTGTACGATATGTGTTAGTGTGTTGTTTTAAACAGACAATTACGATGCACATAGGTGCATATAAACATGTTGGCTTTGCTTCACTTTAATGGCCACATAAGCAGAGTGGGTGGAACGTGTTTTCAGCCCAGCACAGTGAAATGCACACAGAGCACAGGGTCAGCCGACTTATGTCACTAACAATAATCACAGCCGTGGGCAGAGAGGTGAAGAGAGCGCGATGCAGAGATGCAGGAATTGTTTGTGTCGCATGTAAAGCTGCAAACGATCCAATTCTGCACACGGTGGCTGGAATTAAACATAAATAATGAGCTGTTGAGTTGTGCTGATTTACGCTCTCACTTCGTGCTACAGATGCAAAAGAGGAAGGCGAGCGGTGGAAAATGCAAAAATGAAAACTCTGAGGAAGTATAGTTGCACAACTAAAAACCACTTTAACCCTTAACGAAACATGCAAAAAATGCTAAATCTAAACGCTGGTTTCAGGGTGTTGTGGAGAACTGCCCTGATTATTGGTTTGCAGCCTTGCGGACAATGATCTTCACGCATAGAGAGATGTTAAGGAGATGTTTACCACAGCATAATATCCGACAGGTGACACATTTACATCATGTCACTTTATATATCATCAAATCCACTGTGGGAGGGTTGCATCATTTGCAACTGTAAAAAAAGGTAATGCATCGAAATATATCGCGATATATGTGTTTATCGGGATATCGCGAAATGATAAAAATCGTATCGTGACCTAAGTTTCGTGATCATATTGTATCATGGTGATTCCCACCCTTTGATATCCACCCCTAATTTTGGACAGAGTGATGCTAGCTTTCTCCCCCCGTTTCCAGTCTTTGTGCTAAGCTAAGCTAATCGACTGCTGCTTCATATTCACCGTACGGACATGAAAGTGGTATTCATCGTCTCATCTAACTCTCTCCCCAAAATAATAAGCAACTTCTTTGAGTTGTTTACATTTTCTGCTTTTGTCTTTATTGGTATAATTCAACAGCCTCCCAAAATGCAATCAACAACTCTCCGAAAAAAAGTAATACATCGAAATATATCGCGATATATATGTTTCTCAGGATATCGCGAAATGATAAAAATCGCAATAACATCGTATCGTGACCTAAGTTTCCCACCCTTTAATATCCACCACCCTCCATTCCTGGGTATCCTTGTAGATATCCACTGCATCACCTCTTTCCCAGAGAGCGTGTGAGGATAAACTGGACGGCTCCTCCGTGAGGTGTATTAGGGAGAGTGTGTCCAGCTTAATGAGCAGCAGCAGAGGGGAAATAAAAGCTCGGAGCGAGGTCTTTTGATCGCAGAGTGTCCGACACCACGGCTAAGACTTGGAGCACATTTTCCTCCACCGGCTCTGCAGATATGTCTGTGCACGGAGGACTTGATGACATATTAGCGGTGCAGAAGCTGTGAGTGAGAGAGAGCTGAGACCTTGAGGTGGGCGGAAACAAACAAAGCGATAAAAAAGAAAAGCTGCTCCTTTCTGCTACTATTTCCTTGTTTGTGGACTGGCAAAGGCTGTTGGCTTGACAGGAAGAGCCCCATTATGCTGGAGGGGTTACATAACTTTTTGTTTATGGCATTTGGTCGTGCATATACCGACACATAATGCATGCATGCACACACAGAAACACACAGCGTCAGCACAATAAGTAGCAGCCCAAAGGAACAGGCTCAGAGATTGCCTCTCTCTCTCAGACACAGAGTGGAATAACCAGACATTTCAAAAGAGCAGGCTGAGATTGTGATGGACGGATAAAGACGGGAGGAACACAAACATGACCTCCTGAGGCGGAGCACTTGGAGGCGGAGCGGGGGAAACTTCAGGGACAAGCGAGGAAGAAAGACAGAGAAAAATAATCACACAAAAAAAAGCAAGCTCTGCATGATCTATGGCTACTGCTGCCATACACATTCCTTAGATGTTACTCGAGCAGCAAAAGGCCAATCAGGTGCTTCACAGAGAACACAGACGTGGTGAAACTTGCCCGACTCAACCGGCAACTGTCAACAAAAAAACTAAGAGAAAGCTCATCTCTGGTCGCAAAACATTAAATAACAAACGTACCAACACGGAAACCCCGTAATAAAATCAACCTAGAGCCATTTCAGTGGTAAACAGGCGATAAAGTTGTTCCTATCTCACACAGCTTCTCATGTGACGGGTTCATGAGGGCAACAATGCGCTGATGATCACGTGTGACTCAGCTCTGACCTCACTCCATAAACCACATCCAACAGACAGAAGAACTGAAGAGAAAAGGCAAGGCGACAGATTTTAAAGTCGTAACAAGTGCAAGCGCTGTACCTCTGACACATAGATGAGCGGGATAGCGCTGTAGTTCCTCCTCATGCCTCCTCTTCCTCACAGCCCGAGGTCAAAGTGCATGCCACAGCAGCTTCAGAAGACCCCTGCAACATCAGAGAGCTCTGTCTGCCTCTTTGAAGTGTCGGGACTGCCCTGTGCGAGGGGAGGAGTGTGTGTGTGTGTGTGTGTGTGTGTGTGCGCAACCCTCTTATTGTGAAATGTTTTTTTAGCTTCCTGTGTCGGCAGATCTCGCTCTGCACAACGTTGCCTCGTGCCGGGGAGTGTGCTGTCCGGGCACACTTTGCCACGGTAACAACAAACCTCAGCTGCCAATCAGGAGGGAGCAGGCGAGAGGCTGGGGAGAGACAGAACGGGAGAGGGAGAGAGAGAGGAGAGGAGTGAGGAAGGGAGGAAGGAAGGAGAGATTTAAGGGAATGAATGAGTGAGTGTGGGAACATTGAGTTAGTGCAGGAATCTCCTGCCAGACTCGCTCCTTCTATCTGCACAGCCAGATAACAGTGTGTGTGTGTGTGTGTGTGTGTGTGTGTGTGTGTGTGTGTGTGTGTGTGTGTGTGTGTCTGAGGCTGGACTTTGCACACACACACACACACACACACACACACACACACACACACACACACACACACACACACACACACACACACACACACACACACACACTCGTACTCAAAGGCATATGAGTGGGAGAGGGGTCAATGTTGCTTCTTGACATCCGACCAACCGAAAGCTGAATGTTCTTCACCAACAAGACCTAAAAAAAAGCCCAAAACATTCATCCTGCTAAAAAGTTTTTTATTATATATGTAATACTATTTCTAAGTACCATACTTTTCGGGTTATAAGCCGCTACTGCCTTCGGTCAGTGTCCCCGTTAGCTCCCCGCTGTAGCCAGCTGGGGCTCCTGCTAGCGCTCCGTCACTTCCCCGCTAACTTCCGCTAGCTCCCTGAAAACCACCGAAGGTAGCGGGACCAGGCTCGACACCCGACTTGGGCAGAGGGGACGCGGGCAGTAGCAGCAGCAGCAGTGGCTGGTAGCAGCAGAAGCGCTAGCTAGCAGCGCTACTAGCAGCGCTATCTAGCAGCGCTAGCTAGCAGCGCTACTAGCTTGCTACAGCGGGGACACTGATCAGCTGTAGGAGCGGCTTATAACCCGAAAAGTACGGTAGGTGAGATCATCTTTAGCTATAGAATCGGACTGATTTAATTAAATGTTGCATGCCATACAAACATTTGTAGTTATTTCCACAATTAAATATATAGTCTAATATATACAGTCTAACGCTCACATCTCTCGTGGGCGGGACCAAGACGGGAGGAGAGGAGGCGAGGAAAGGAAAGGAATCGAGGATGCACAAACTGGGAAATTAGAAAGACCTATATGGTGTCTGAATAGTAATGAGATGACGCGTCACACAGTTATGACTCAACGTTGATGTTATTAGTAACACCTATCTGGGCTTTTCCTAGCAATTATAACCGCGGCACACAGTGTGTAGTGACCCAGGATATCAGGCTGTGGCTATACAGACTTTATTCATAAGGGGATAATTGCAGTGTAATTTGATGATAATAATACAAAGAAAGAAAGAAAATGCTGTTTTGTCCTTTAAATTAATAATTCACAGCATGTCCATATTAATTACTGCCCACGTTACACTTGACGACGTTGAGGAGACGCTGACCTTTTTCCCCACAGAAGAAAAGCGCAGCTGTTACTAATAACATGAATTAACCAGAACTGCAACACCTACATGCACCTTCATGGACAGCATGTGTTACACCTGCGCCTTTTCATTCTAGGAGATGTGAAAATGTCAGCCATGAAATGGGATTACTTCCTAATAAAACATATAATTGTGATCTGCAAAGACTAGTGCACCATCTACAGACACAGGAAGGAACGCGTCTCACGGACACACAGGTGAACTCTGGGAACTTCAGTCCACGAAACAGCACAAAGGTTTGAGAGCTTGACTTTGCCTCCCCTCTAGTTCTGAGTTTGGGAAGTGGACAGAACTGGGACGTTGGTCTTGCTAAAGTGGGGTAGGCCTAAAAAATAAAAGACCCAGGGCACCGACTCGGACCCATCAAGCATAACACTTGTAGATAAGAAGGAATCTCACACTCAAATCCACAAATAATGGAGGAAGTCGGGCGTGGAGGATGCAAGAAGAGAGGACGAGGAAGGAGGAAAAGACGATGATGTCAAAGAGAGGACGAGGAGGAGGAGCGACGGACTCCGAGTACAGATGAGAGATCTGACAGCTGGCAGGAGGAATGATGGAAGAGGAGCGCGGGCCTGTCTGGATATCAAGGCGACCCTCCTTAGCCTCTTTCTGGCGCCCGGCTGCATCGCTAGCGGCTTGCCAATACTGCTGCATCAGCACTTAAAGACTGAGAGAGATTATCTGCTCCACTTTGCAGCGGCTGATTCAGACAATAGCGATCAGCTGCCGCGAGGAAAACCGAAGGGCAGCAAATGAACAGTCCACCGAACACAGATTTGAATGACACTCTGGCTTATTTATTGCCATTGGAGCATTTTTGGCTCATTTTTCTTTAATTAATTTAAATGGATGAGATGCCCCCCCCCCCCCCCCTCCCCCCATTCTCTGAGTGCCCACTGGATTGTTGAGATGCTGAAACGCTGACTCCAGAGGATGCCAGAAGCTTCTTGTTCATTCTCTCTCTCACTGATCTTGTACTGATGCCGAGGCAGGGCGGGAACAGCGCCCCCTCCTGGACAACGGACAGTATCACAGACGTGGTGTGTGCTGACTCTTACATTTAGCTGACTTTCTTCTTTCTCTTCTTCTTCCTCCTCCAAACCATCACCTCTGGGATGAAGTGACGGAACAGTGAGTCTCCTCATTGAACAGCTCCAGATCTCTGAAACTGCAGAAACACAAAGGTAAGAAGTGACATTAGTGAATGTATTACACTTTTTTATATATATATATATATATATATATATATATATATATATATATATATATTAGTATTATTATTTCTACCTTAGTTTTTTACTTTATTATTGTTTGACAACCCTCATTTTTGTATTTATGTTTAATGTTAATATATCTAAATGAATAACAATGTAAGTATCAAAAAGAAGCGACGCGACTCGGAGCAGCAAAAGTAACGTTGGCGACACCGACGTGTAGAAATACTGCCACAAGTAATAAAAGTCATGCATTTCAAATAAGTAAAAGCACAGAAGTATTGACGTCAAAATATACTCACAATACCAAAAGAGAATAATATATTGTATATGTATGTATTTCCCTTCTTGAAATGTATTTTATTGAAACTGAATGAATGAATATATACTTTATTAATTCCAGAGGGGACATTTGGTGTCGGGGTAGCAGCAACTTACAAACAAAAAATAAATATATAAAAACAACAGGAATGAAAGATAAAACATATATACAATAATACAAATAAAAATAAAAATAGCTGGGATGAGAGATATGTACAGCAGATATGTTGTGTCATTTGTGATTGAATATTGTTGTTAGAGTGACTTTCTAACAGTAAAGTGTACTATTGGAGCAGTGAGGAGCTCTAGAAGGTTAATGTGATGTAAACGGTGTAAAACACAACCCACACGCATCTACATGGGATTTGAGGTCATGACTACAACTTTAATGCTGATGTGGTTTTCAAATAAATAAATACAAATGTTCTCATTTCTTTTGGTATTTTTTGTACTAAAAAAGTGAAACTCTCTGATTGCAAAACTTTAGACTGAATTAAATATACAATATATTATATACAAAATACAGTCTTGGCTGTTACTGATCCCCTTGTATCGTTCTATTTTGGGTCAAGACTATAACTTTAATGCACTTTGATGCAAGTGTTTTTTTTTTTACTTTATTATATAAATGAGAAATTCACTGAATAAGCAGAATTCTACTCAAAGGATTATTTACTGCTCTTATGGCAAATGATGAGTTAGATAACCGACTCCTCAATTCCACGTCCAAGTGTCCTTGGGCAAGACCCTGAACACAAATTGCTCTCGAGGGCTGAGCCATCAGTGTTTGTATGAATGGAACATACAGTATGTGATATATGGGCAGCTGGCCTTCAGTGAATGAATGAATGAATGAATGATGATGAGTATCTACCAGGTTAATTAAGACAGATGCCCTCCAGCTGTCAACTGTGATCATACGAGTGGAACCTGCAAGGAGACACAAAGAAATAAACACAAGCAGAAATGACGCTGCATACATTTTTGTCCTGTTAACAGCCATTCAGTCGCCTATAATAACTTATAGGAGGATTTAAGAGTATACAAGGCTGCAGACGAAGGATACCAAGAGTTATCAGGACTTAGAAACACCTCCCGACAACACAATTTAAAAAGCAAGCACACAAACCTCTTCCTCTGCACATGAGCAGTGGTGCCGGCTGGAGTTTCACAGGGACTCCGGAGTCCTTCTGAGTGAGTGTTTAAGTCCAGTCCCGTTCACACAGTGCAGCTCGGTGGCTCTGCAGGATCTCAACACCTCTGTGTGAAATGCTGCATGTTGCAACTTTCCCTCGGCTCAGCATAATCCTGCAGTGATTAACGCGCAACGGAGACGCCGTCTGTCTCCACAGAGAGACCGGAGCTCTGAAATAAAATGCTGACAAGACAATCTCGAGAAGAGGGCTGTTGCCGATAGAGATTAGAGGTCAACATCTGAGGATTTTATGCTTTTGTTTATCAGATATGATTGAAAAATGTAATTTGAATTGGCTTAATCAATGAGAGAAATGGTTGTCAATGATTGCTTATGTAAAGTACCAAATGTAAAAAAAATGCAAATGCTGTTTATTTCAGAACAGTCGTCTTTTTTCTCACATTAATGTAATTTGAGGAACAATTTAAGATTTTCTTTGACTTGAAAAACTAGAAATGCTTCTTCTCGTGACCTCTTGGGATTCAGTCGCTTGAATCTGGATGAAGTTTACTGTGTTTTTTTTTAAATGTATTTTTAATTATGGCTGCAAAATGCTATCAAATGGAAATAATATGGATGTCATCTCCACCATTTCCCCAAAATTCCACCTGATATATTTGTTTTTTTTGGAAACTTCTGGCTCGCCACTAGAATCTAAAATGAGGAGGATATAATTAAAGCTGTGCAGAAATTTCCCATATTGAACTTGAACCACCACAAATGAGTTCTTCTCAACCTGTTGGTGAACACCAAAAGGTTTGTTGTGAGAATAAACACCCCGTCGTAAATGTCTGTATAGAGATTTTATTAGGATATTGTTGGATGCAGTTTTAGGAAATCATAATTTACAAATATAATGCAGTCAGAGTTCACTGAGCTCCGGCTTGGGGTGGAACCCACTCGTGGATCTTCTTGCTGGTGGTGGGGAAGGGCACGTACTGCTGCGAGCTGCCGCTCACGTTGAACTGGTGGACCTCAGCCAGGAACTTCTTGGGCTCTGGTGGGTGTGTGGTGGGGGGGTCGTCCGTCATGCAGTGCAGCCAGCGATGCCTGAAGAGTGAACACGGAGGGACAGCTGGTGTAAATGACAAGCCAATCCCTTCTTTTTATGTATTTTGTGGTGATTATTATTATTTTTTTGACAGCTACATATCAGAAGCAGAACTGTGTATTGACTTGGTGAAAGGTGCATAACAATAACAGTGCAATAACATGAGGAAAAATATAAAAATATATATGTATCTACTTACCAAGACAGTACTGTTTAACGGTCTGAGTTGACTACAAACAACTGTATTTTTATTCAGGAATACATTTTCATCTACTGCATCTCTTAAGGAGAACTGGTATAATATTTAATCGTCTTCGTTGTGTGAAATCAGCTACGATGTGTTTAAGGTTGATAGTAGACGAGACAAATATGGACCCCAGAAATCCGTAAGAGTTGTTTTTTTTAGCCCAAATGGTGATAGTTGTACTCCTTCTATTACAAAGTGGAGGTCGTACCACTCAGAAGGAACCATGCTGCCGTCCACCTCCCACATGGTGTTCTTTCCGTTCATCTCTGTGGTGTAGATCACCCAGCGGTGACGTCCTGGACACATTTTTGGAGACAAACAAACAGATTAGGGACAGATTAGTTATAATATATATATATAATAACCTAAATCTGAACATCCTATACAAAATACATGATATTTTTTGTGTAAACGGCTCGTGAATAGTTGAAACTCGACTCACCGAAGAAGTTCCTGTTGTCCTCAAAGTATTTATTTCCATATTTATCCACACCAATCAGGGCGCCTGTCTTCACATCGTTCACCCTGAAACGGCACAGTGATGGTCAGGCTGACAGTCACAACACATACAGTATGCTCCACTTTTCTACCATTTTCTTTAATTATATAAACCAAAACAAGGGAGCCGGATTCATCACCTTGACGTTTCCTCAGTAGGACCTCCAGTAGGTTTAAACGCTCCTAATGAACACTTTGCTTAAATTAAGATCATTTTTAATGGAGTTTGGCGTAACATTGCATTCAAACGCATTGACATGTCTGACATATTTTAACGTTTTCTGGGAGTTCCGGGCTCCTTTTTCAGGCCGGTTTACACATCTTTAAACACCTCTCACAGTCAAACCGTGGTTCAGTACAGACAATACAAACCATTAAATTAAACTGACCTCACTAACTGACGAAGAAAACCGCGAACTCCACCATGACCTCCTAATTGTCCCAAAGCCCTTCGGACGACGTTTGCGTACTCCGCCATCTTGAGACGGAAGAATTACCGAGACGGACTGTTGTGCCTTAAAAATAGGTCCGAATAGCACCAACAAGCTTGTGGACATTCAGTTCCACATGTAGATACAAAACTATCCGGGAACCGTAACAGTAGTACTTGTATAATATACTTGATAAAATATTTGCGAAGCATAAGTGCTATTTAAAAATGAACATACGATTTGTCTTTTCCATAGTTACACCTTTGTACATGTATTTAATGTTCAACACTATGATATTACGCCGTATATCCCAGACAATTTTATTCTTTGCAGAGAAGACAAGCTCCATTTTTTTCATTCCAAGTATAATTTAACTGAAACTAAATATCATCTTTATAAGACCCAGGGTATATAAAATAGACACAACTTTAGATAGAACTCCACAACCTCTCTCTATGTAAAGTATATACACACACACACAACTCTCACTTGGATGTCCTGGATTTATTTTTTTAAAGTTTATGTTTATTGTCTTTTTTTCATTTTGGACACATTTCTCATTTATTTTCTCATTTGTATACCCTTTTTTAATGTTATTTACACATTCAAGGATGGTGCATTTCACTATATGTGACAAATACAACCTTAAATTCATGAATGTTGCAACCACAACCACAACAGTTAATATTTCACCTTCGCTGTAACTACAAGCTCAGTCAGGTGGACCGGATGGTTTGTTACAGTTGGTAACGGTTGTGTTTTTAAATTATTTATACATGTTAAATTCACAATGTACATACAGGAAGATTTGTTTCCATGATCATATGCAATTTATATGCTGCATTCATCTGCAGCAGCCTTGTAATTAGTTTATATACCATTTTAAATCCCTCACAACATGTTAACTTTTACAAAGTAAATCTGCAAATTCAGCAAGCAACCCCAGAGTCCTCAGCGTGTTGCTCGAGGGCACTTCGGTAGCAGAGCCGATGTTACGGGGCTTCATCTCTCTGCTGCTCGAGAGGGTGGATCCACCGGAGTCCAGTGTCGCACCTCAGGGAGATAAGAGGGGAAATGGAGCATAAAGTAAAATCCAGAGCTTCGGCATCATGAGTCAGCCGTAAAAAAATAATTATTATCTCTCAAACCAGAGCTTTGATTGCCTGTTTAAAGACCCAGACGACAGATGCACATGACAAACAGTTGAACTACTGCCCCTCCACATACATCTGTCTGCTTTTCATCCTTTGAAGTAACAAATCAGGAAATAAACACAGGAGGACAATATATTTATATATATATATTTAATGAAAAACTGTTGCCTGACAGTTTAGAATCATTGTTTATAGAAGACTCCAACTCTGAGAGAGTAGATGTTTACAAATGGTCACTGTTAATGTACAATCATGAAGAAATGCATGCTGGGTAGCTCCCGACTAGCAGATTTATACCTCACTAACACAAATCCGAACGAGAGGCACACATGAAATTGTCTGACGACAGCACCCAGAGGGCTCTAATGACAGAATTAACTATTTTATTCCTTCACACAAAAAAGCAGGATTTGGGTTTCTCCCACTGTAGAATTTGCCTTAAGGGGGTAGTGCAACATACAGCAACCTAACCAAGAGGAAACAGACCTGAACAATGACTGTTTTTAAAACTACAAACCTTGAGTACCCTGGCTAGAAAGTGAGTAGTCATGCAAACCAATGTGTCCTGATTTAGTGAAGAATGTCAGACAGAGCACCTATATTATTGCAATTCATCTCAAAACAGGAGATATAAGGCACAACGTCTGCAAAAACAAGCATCAAAATCTAAAATGTTTTCTTCCTTTTGAGCATTTCCTTAGAAATATATAGTTTGTGCATACTTTCCACAGTATTTGCCCATAAAAATAAAAAAAATCCCCTTCTTCTGTAAGAAGTTCTCTTTTAAATTTAAAAGAATAACCGACGGAAACATATTTCCTAACAAACCCTGACTCCCAAAATAAGCGGCAGCCTGTGCTTTTAAAAGAATAAATCTTCCTATTTTATAAATATTAGCTCTTGGCTTTGATATAAAAAAAGGTCAATGTTGCTCTTTCACGTCCTTATAAGCAGTTTGACCCATTAACCATTTCTAATGTGGCTTAACAGGCAAAATACATTTAAAAAAAATTAAATGAAAAATATCTACATTATTCATGACATTTCCAGTTTTTTCCAGGACGTTGTTTCTTCAACCCATCATTTCAATGTTTTGTATGTAAAAAAAACAAAAAAAAAAACAGGAGTAAAATCTCTTAACCAGAGAGATCGACCTAAAGAGCAGAACATCAACTTCCTGTTTCTCTGTAGAAGCCGGATTTTCACAGTAAAATCCCACCTTGTTGCACGATTAAACTCTTGAACAGACATCCACGATACTTTGCATTTATGACTCGGGTGAAACATCTTACTCGTTTAAATATTTTATAATGCGTGTGTATTTCATTTTTTTATTCATTCTATCTTTAGATCTTGACATGGATTGGACACAGTAGGTTTTAAACTGTCAACGTGATCAAATGAAGTCGGACAGTTTTGTATATTTTGAGTCACACAAAAAGTAATTCCTTCATCCGTTTGCAGTTAAAAAAAAATCCATAGACTTCCTCGGATTTCCGAGGGATTTAAATATTCCCGACAACTGTTCCGTCTCACTTCCACAGACACGCTTCTGGACTTGACCTTTGACCCACAGCTGCGACAAACGATTAACTCTGACGTCCGCTGAGCACCAGTAGGCGTTGTTGGCACTGGTGATACGTTTTTAGAGGAACAGAATCCAGTTCATTGAGGGGAAAAGCAGTGTGTTTTTTCTTCTTTTTTTTTTTTGCAGTGGGTTTCTGTTTGAAGTAAACAGTCCATCCGGAGTCCTTCCTGAGCTGGTGACTCCTGACCTGAGAGCAATCAGGGGTCGTGAGTTGTCTATCAACTGGCTCCGGGGCTGCGATGCGACTTCACTGCCGTAAAACTGAAATTACTGTTCAAGAATCATGGCCTCTTGGAAGGCTTCGATCCATCTAAAGACAAAAAATGCACAACAGGAAATGAGCTACAACTTGGACAAACACAGTAGAAATAAACTATAAAACGTGCTAATAGAATAACTTAAATGTATGTTTATTGTTGGCATTTCTTCATATCCATATATATATATATATATATATACAAAATACATAGTCATGATCTCACAGAATGCCAATTGTGAGGCACCGTCCGCCGTTTTAATTGAGATACCTCTGAGCGGTGGGGATGTCGTCAGCTTTAAAGATGTAGAACAGCGTGTTTTTGTGATACAGCTTGAACTGCAGCTTCTGAGCCGGCCCGTTCTTCTCCTCCCTCAGGAAGAAACCCAGCAAAGGCTGACTCTCCAACGCGGCAACATCCTAAAACAGGGAGAGATCATTTACTATAATTAAAAAGTGAAGAAGAAAAAGAAGGAAAACCCCATAGTTTAGGAGAGCACAGTGCGTACCTCGCTGGCGGCGTAGGTGTACAGGACTTTATTCTTAATGACAAACCACAGCCTCTTCCACTGCTTCTTGTTGCCTTTTGACCGGTTTAAGTAGCCGCTCATGGAGGAGTTCTCCGTGTTGGCGGACACCTGGGAAAACAGCACGAACAAAGAATAATAAAACACCTCACATACTTGAGACGTAAACGTAAAGATATAGCGTCAATGTATGCTCCTTGCCTCTTTTAGTGCAGCAGGAATCTTCTTCTGTTTTCTCGTGAAGGAGAAAGCTCCAGATTTGATCGGAGAAACTGATGTTGAAGCACAGCGGTCGCCTAAAGAAAATGGAGGGAAAAATATATATAAAATAGACCAAACCCGTGTATTTATACCACAAGTATATAATCTATATATTTTAAAGGTCTGATTATATTCTGTATTTTCTTTATTGTCAATACCGTCAATAAATCCCATGAAAAATAAAAACTAACAATGCGTTAGTCCGTCATTCCATCTTTAGATCCGTTTTTTAAATCTTTAAAAACATATACATAAATTCATAGTTTCATCTTTAAAAAGGCAAAATAATTTCCTAAAACAGGAGGAAATGGAGCATTTGTTGGGGACTATTTTCAGCGGCGGATTAATCCACATGTATCGCTCGAGTGAGTGGCAGGACTTTGTGTGTGGGATTGAGTCAGAATAAACCAAAGTGTGTGCTTCTGTGTGTGTGTGTGTGTGTGTGTGTGTGTGTGTTCATTGCAATAAAGGAACATGTCACCCAAGGCAACAGTGAGGCTCACTGGTGTGTTTTTAATCATTTTTGGACAACAATGGAGCTCTCTGGCACAGAGGAAGAAATACATCACAGGCAGTACTTTTTCTTTAGGACATAAAATCATTTTTGTCCCCTGAATAAATAATATCATCGGGGGTTTGAATCAGATTTTGTGCTGCTGAATTCCCAGAGCTCCGCGTTTTCACTTACTATTCTCCTGCAGTTTGGCGAAGCAGTGGTCGCACACTCGTGCCGGCTGGTTCTTCAGGTACTCCAGGTAGAACTTATTGGCAGAGCACGCCTGGCACACCACCTGTCAGACACACGGGCAGCTGCGATGAGAAGGGGGTTCGTTTTTTTTCGTTACACGGCGACTCGCGGGAGCGGCGGTAGTCGTAGCGGTTGGTACAGACCCGTCCACAGGCGCGGCAGTGATGCCTCCTCCAGGTGAGGGTGAACTCACAGGTGCAGATCATGCACATGGTGGCCCTCAGGTCTGGGATCCAGATGGGAGCCTTTGAACCCAACGGGGCCCCGGTGTCGACAACGCCCTCCGCCTGGGTTCAATAGAGATTGGGGGGGTTTAAAATGGACTCATTTAGGAGGGAAAGTAGGCACAAACAAACACACAGATGTTTATTTTTACCTCCTCCTGACTTCGACTTGATATGAAGGTTGTTTTCTTCTTGGTGTAGTCGTCTATGGCCTTGGCGATGGCCTCCAGCCACTCGTCTCTCTCTGTAGCGGAGCTGCAAGAAACGCCAGAACTCTCTCTCAGCAACATTAAACATAACGATCAATTCAAGCTATAGATGCTTACGGCTCATTATACGATATATTTGATGTAGCCGTCAGTTGTTGAGACCGACCTGGCGGACAGGATGAAGGAGCGCTCCACGCTTTCGATGTTCAGCTCGTTCTGATAGGCCTCCTGGCTCGGCTTACTCACCTGGAAAAAACACACCAGGAATAACAGAAAAACGTTCAAATTGTTGCTGAAAGCTCGATAATTCACTAGATGTTTCACAGGGTTCAGACACATGTTGACCAATGGGTTTCCATGACTTTAAACCAAATTTCCATGAGCAAACATTTAGTGAAATCTGGGTGTAAACATGAAAAAGTGAGTAAATGTAGTATTTAAACTAACAATGAGAATACAAAGCATACAGTAAACCTTAAATGACACAAATGAATGAGACAATAGTTTGATTAAAAGAATAAACATTTATATAGATGCCTGTATGTATGCCTGCTTATATTCTGAGAGTCTTTCTTTTAAAAGCATATTAATTATTTCAAACTCAGCGTAAATGAACGTCATGAACACATGAATATAACACATTTACATGACTTTTCCAAAACTTTTGGGATATTATCATTTTCAAGGACTTTTCCAGGCCTGGAAATAACCATTTTAAAATTCCATGACTTTTCCAGGTTTTCCATGACCGTAAGAACCCTGGTTTCAGTACAGATGAAAAAAAACAAAAAAACAGTAAGAGCTTGAAGCAATAATAATAATATAATAATAATCTAATACATCTAGGTAAACATGGACGTTATATAAAACGAAAATAGAAACAAAATGAAAGTAAAAGGACTCAAATAAAAATAAAGAGGACGGCCACAGTGCGTCTCTCACCTTCATCCCAGCCAGAGAGAGGACACTGTTGAGTTTGTACTGGGCAGACTGGACCGGAGTGGTGTACATGAGTGCATCGTTAAACTGAAGAGAGCACAGACACAAGAAAGTGTCAGAAAAACATACGTATATATTTGATATATATATATTTTAAGGCAGAACAACAGCATAACGTAAACTGGATTAGTTATCGCTCACCAGAAAGAACATGCGAGGCTGCATGATTTTCCTGGACAGCTTCATGAGAGTTCCCTCCTTCAGAAACACCTGGAAATACAAACGGGCTGCATTTAGAAAAACACCTGTGTGGAGTGGCTAAATAGTGACATTTTAAAAGACTCAATCGATACACGGTGGTGGGAGTAGGTTTGTCATGATGGGGCGATATCATACGGACCTGCAACATTATTGATAATGCAAAAAAAAAAATGAATAAGCAAGAAAAGGAAAGACGACTCAAACTGGGAGGATCAACGTCTTCTGATTTGTTGTGCAAAAGACGCTGTAATATCAGATGGATTATGATTATGTTTTTGTCATCGGTGGGACCCGTTGAGTCTGTAGTATTTTGTACTTTCTGTGTTCTGCATAAACATTCATCAAATGAATAATAAACACGTCGCGCTACGTTCTAAAACGTCTGCATACAAATTTTAAAATGTCATGTTTCTGTGTCTCATTTCGGTTTTTTTAAATGTAGCCCCCCAAAAAACACAACATCTGTTTAAAGCATCTGGTATTCTGAGAGAATTTACACCCGTGGGAAATGTGAACAGAGCTGGAATATGAACTCTGGGACTTACCCGGCCCGGCTGAACGATCTCATGGTGGCCGTTGAGACCGTACTGAATCTGCATGAGCTTCTGAAAGTTATCCTGTGAAACGGCATCAGAGATGTGAGGAGAGACACGAGGCGGAAGTAGACGTGACTGAAAGCTTTGTGCGGAATACGGTCTCACCCCTTGTTTCATGATGTCATTAGCGTGGTTGGCCACTTCTTTCACGATGCTGAGGGCAGCTGCACGGAGAGCAAAGACACAGCGTTAGGATTTAGTGGGTCATCGTCCCGGTGGACGCTAACGGGGAGTTTTGTCCTTGATCTGACCTTGTGTGTCTTTATAGTCCTCTGAGTCCTCCGGAAGGTTCTTCAGATAGTCTGGAAAAGAAGTTTCAATTTATTTTTGCAACCAAAGAAACAGGAGAGGTGTCTGTACCCGCGGCAATTTGCAAGATCCAACAAGTTCTTTAATTAAAGCAAACGTTTAAAATAACACCCTTGCACCGCAAGTCCTTCCTTCCTGCTGCTGTCAGGCTGCACAACCAGCTGAGCCACAGAAAAACACTTCAATCACTTTAATCACCTCAACTGTGCAATATAAATACATGTTATTCTGTCTGTATACATAATATTGTTATTGTGGATTCTTTACAGTTTTTTATTACTGTTTATTTATATTACTTGTTTTTTATTTTTTACTATGTGTCTCTTGTACCCGTCTGCTGTGGTAATCCTGCAATTTCCCCACTGCGGGACTAATAAAGGAATATCTTATGTACAGAGAAAACACATGTCCAAAAACAAAAATAACACAAAGGGCGGACTATAGATGTTTTGTAGTACAATTTTTAAATGCGGACATTGTGCAGAATATGCTAGAGAGAAACAAATCAATATTAATACAAGACGTTATTTTTCTATTTTCCTTCTTTGAAATTCCTCATTTCCAGTGTGCAGTCAGCTTCTGATTTGCCTTCGAAATAGTTTGAATATTTGAAATCTGTTCTGCAGATTTGATCCCTCGTGTTGGAACTCCTCAGGTTTGTGTTACTGGTCCCGTCCACTGGGTGCCAGTACGGTCCCAGAACCAAGAAGGATCTGACTTTCAGTCCCAAGGTTCATTCACCTGCGGTCAATAAAGGAGCGCCATGACTCAGGAAAGCCTTTGACCTTCAGTGAACCGTGACGGCGTGTCGGGGCGTTTGTACCTGTGAGCAGCAGCTGGTACTGAGGGATCCTCTGCACTGGTTTCAGCAGGTAGTGTTTCAGAGCCAGACTGGCACATCTTGGACTCATCTGAGACAGAACAGACACAGAACCGTCCGGTTTACTGTTAGAGGCACATACGTGTTGACATACGCTTCTATAACTATATCCCTGTCTCTTTACATGCCTGGAGTCACGCTGAAGGCACCTGAAAGTGTATTTTACACATAACAGAACATAAATAATCTCAATTAAAATCCTCTATAAAGTGATCAGATGCAGATAAAGAAACCCCAAATAACAAAATCGGTTTGCTGTTGCCTTTAATTGAACCAGATTCAAGGATATTAATCAATTGCTGCATCTCACTACTGCATTTTGTTTCGTAAACTGCACTGAAACTTTCTGCGACTGTCTTTTAATGTTTTAATGAATGTTTTTAAATCTTGTTTTCTACTGCTTTATGTTTTGATGCTTTTATGTGAAGCACTTTGAATCGCCTCGTTGTTGAAATGTGCGTTACAAATAAACTTGCCATGACTTTGGCAACAACTTTACAAAGAAAAGACTTACATTGTTTTGTCAATTAATGAAAACTAGATGGTTAATTCAACAGTGGAGATAACTGTTAGCTGGAGACCATATTAACAAGTGTAATAACAAAATTAGAACAAGAAAGATAATGATATTACAATGTTTAATTCGCCGTGAAAGCAAACACACAACTGTATTTCCAGCTTTACCTCAAACTCTCTGACCACGGCGGCGAACGCTGCGTTCTTCCTGCACTGCTCGTCCAACAGAGCGACGTTGTTGTCGAACTGGCGGATGTAGGTGGAGTACATCTTCAGGTAGGGACCCTTCTGGACAAAGATGTCCGACAGTCTCTGGTGATCGCTCCTGTAAGTAGACAGTTGTAAAAGTGGTACATTTAAAAGTGTGAAACACTGATTTTAAAGCTATTAAATGGAAAAAGTACAATACTTTGAGTTGTTTTTCAAGTATTTATCACAATATTTTACATGAATTGCTAAGTTTTAGGGCGCATCGCTAAAACATCAAGCTGCAGCGTGAGGACTGAATGATCTGAGAGGTTGTAAACAAAGCTCTAGTTAAAACACAAAGTATGCGAAACACGTATTTGTGCCCAAACCGTCCATTAAACTTGTTGATTGCACTGTAAAACTTCACGAGGACGGCAATTACAGGAAGTCAATATTGAAACAGGAAACCGATAGTGTGTGTGGCAACTTAAACCTTTGACCTTTGTTTAAACTACTCATACGGTGTTTCAATTAGCGGGTTTACGCGAGGTGAAGGAAGTTAGTTGTTGTGTTTTCTCCCGATGATTTATCAA
The DNA here is from genome assembly GCA_038501785.1 of Myoxocephalus aenaeus. Lineage (NCBI taxonomy): Eukaryota > Metazoa > Chordata > Actinopteri > Perciformes > Cottidae > Myoxocephalus > Myoxocephalus aenaeus. The sequence goes on along the minus strand of JBAMJR010000053.1, from coordinate 12,568,840 downwards.
CGCGGCGGGTCGTTAAAGCTGCAGCAGGCGATAAAAAAAAAAGGTAAAACTCAAACTAAAATGTGTGTATCATGTTTGTGTGTCACTCGACACTTTCAGGGGACGACATTGTCTTTGACGTCCATCGCAAATATCCGTCCATGAAATCACAGAACTTAGAACTGCAGAACTTCTCTGAGAATCCTATATGCAAATAGCGAATTCGGCATACTTTTAATAAAAAAAAAAAAGGCTTATAACTCGCTGAAACAGTAGCAACACCTTCCCCAGGGCATTGTGGGAGTTTATGTGTGTTTACCAGTGTGCCACTCGCTCCTCCAGCTCCCTCAGCAAGTCTCTGTTGAGCTGGTAGAGCTGTGGCAGGTAATACAGGATCTGACTGAGGATCCGCTCGTCCACCACCGGCTTCCCATTCTGACGGGTTGCCTTGGCAACAGCATCTCGAAAGTCCTGGAGAGAGACACAGAGAGTGTATGGTTTATCATTAACACACACACACACACACACTGGGGTGACACATGACGACACACTGTATTGCTGAACAGGAACACCTGGTTATCGCCTCATAAACCGCAACCTCCTCCACACTTCCATCACATCGCTGCACGTATTACACACACACACATACATATCTCACACACACATATCACACACACACACAGCTGACTCAGCACTCTTGACTTTGTCCAGTGTGCCAACACACACATCCACCTGGAAGGAAGCAAGGAGGCCACGCAGAATCCTTATTTTTTGTTCTCTCCCTCTCTCCGCTTGAATGTAGTGTAACATTAACTTTTCAGGTGACAAGCAAAGTTCATTTAGCAGTAAAAAAAAGAAATGTGATTAAAAAACAGTCACGCTCAATACCACACGTATCAGTAAAATGTTTTTTCACAGATTTAATTTGAAGTAATATATTTCTAAAGAAGTGTTTATCTTGTGCTTTGATTCTCTTTATTACAAATTATTTATTAATGTATGATTTTTAGCCTCGGTGCTTTTGAAAATTACTTAAAACGTGTGATGCATTAGTAGCAGCTCATTCATACATCTGATCCATTATAAGCACACAAAAAAATTCTTTCAAAATCTAAATCACCAAACCAATACATTTCTGCCGAATGTCAACATCATAATTTTATTTTTTTTAAAGACGAGCTAAGAAGTAGAAATAGAAAACTCAACAAATTAAAATATTATCACAGCTCTCCACACAATCACTTCTTTTCTTTGACCCTTTGACACAAAGATCTGACGAATGAGAAATGCATGCTGGGAGCTCGTATCCACAGAACCACTGAATGCAGGCGCCGGGCCAAGAGAAGACGGCAATGCGTTGCACTTAAGGGAGCGACATTTGTTTATGTTTTAAACTGACAAACCGCCGTCTTCATATTCACAAAACGCACATGAACGTCGGCAATAAACTAAAAATGTCACCAACCCACGCACCCACCTGCACACACTCAACATAACACACACACACACACGGAGGATTATCTAAGGTATGTGTGTGCCTGGAGGTCGTCTCTGCGGCCGGAGGAAGCAGCTGCTGTGCGGCCAGGAGAGAGGAGAATGTGATGTGACCTCTTTCCTTGGTCCCTACCTCCCCCCGGCCACGGGTTCTACTAATCCTGCGGTGGGTTTCTCCAAAGACAGACAGGTGGACCCTCGACACGGGATTCAGACCTACTCAATGTATATATATATATATATATATATATATATATATATATATATATAAAGGCTTCCCTGTCCAATGTTACAACAAACAAACTTCAACTAAAGACATTAAATGTACTCTATTACATTGATAGTACTGACATTAGTGTCAGTAAAACATTGTCCATTCATTTTCCTCAAATTACATTTCATTTAGCTGACGCTTTTATCCAAAGCGGCTTACAATAAGTGCAAAAAAACCCTACAAAAGCCAGACACCATTCCGTCACATGGTTCCTGTTGGTCTTCATTAAAAACAGGAACGTGCACTCGAGGAACCCTGACTATCACAAGTCTGTTTTTAAATGTATAATCGATCACGTTTGTGATTAGGATCTTTGTACACATTGCCCAGCCGTAAATGGACATACTAAAAAAAAAAAGAAATCTCCAAAATATCTCTTTTCAGAGCAGTAAAAGTCCCTTCCGAAATACTCACGAAATACTCACAAATAAACGGATGACATATCTCTGTATAAATACTTTACTTGGATACTTAACTTAAGATCTCCGTTTCGGCTCCAAACACCATTGAGTTGCCTCATTTATCGATAGACATTTACTTAAATTAAAATCTTCCAATATTTCTGCTTCAAGGCTGCTAAGCAAGAAAGCAATCGCACGGAAATAACCACAAAACAAGCAACGGACGGACTGAACGGTCAACAAAATGAACAGGAAGGAGAAACGTATCTCACATGAAATGAACGATAAATATAAAGCTGGATGGAGCCAAACAAAACCTTAACTGACGACTCACTTATACCAGCCACACCGTGCAACTCAACACACAGCGCACACATAAAGAGGTCGATCAAACTCGTGGCCGTGCGTTACCTGCCCAGTGCCGCCCACAGGCGGGAAACCAAAACCCTCCAACACAGCAACTTTATAAAGCCTCAGCTGTGGAATAACTGCATTATTCAACTCTGAGCGGGCACTTGAGCAAAGACAACACCGGCCGAGAACTCATTAATCCACGTTCATCCGCTTTGAACGCCACTCAAAACAATCACGGCGTCGGTAACAAAAACATACGCTGTGATTTATTATGTCGGGCCTTCTTCTCCCCTGGAAACAACAACAACAACTGTTCCTTTAATGCAACTCTTGGATGAATAAGACACTTACTATGTGAAGAAGCTTCAGGACATCCACAAACCTGAAACAAGAGCGGAATACATCAGTTAGACGACTGTTTCTTTTAATGCCGTTATGCGTTCATCACAAAAGCACTCACACTTTCTCGGAGCTCATGATCTCCTGGGCGATGTGCACCACCTTCTTCCTCTTCACCTCATCCTCTTGCTGAAAGAGGACAAACACAGACAGTTCAGCAAAAACGCAGACTTTTCGACTTTCGCCCTTCCCCCCCAAAACGCACCGCCGCGGACTCACAGGCTCGCTGCAAATCACCATGATCCCGTTTCGCTCCCCAAAACCATCGGGATCGAGTCCGAAGTCTCCAAAACAAGAGCTCGGCGAGGCCCGAAAGTAGAGCGCCGACCTTCCCCTTCTCCCTCCCTCTCCTCTCCCTGTGTCGTTCTCATGGTGTGTGTTGTTGAATGGTAATGGGGCGGTCTTTCAATGACTTAATTTGGACCGCGGCCTTGGCCCCCCTCTATGTTGAAATGTCCCACCGGTCCTATCGGAGCCTGCGTGTGCGATACCCTGGCGGTTTGAGCGGCATCGGACACAGGCGCTGACAGTCACAGAGCGACACACAGGAGGAAGAAAGAGAGAAAAATAGCTCATCGGGAGCTATTCCTGAACCTGTAACCCTTCTGTGTTTGCTCACCATCCCCCCATTTCAACACACACACACACACACACACACTTTTAGAGAGCTGTGACGAACACACTTGGCAGCAAACGTGCACACAATCTCCAGTGGCCGCAGCAGTTTAGTTACAAACATCAGTGAACGCTCGTGTCTGAAAACAGCTCAGACATTTTTTCCCGTGCAAGTTTCTCTTTTCTTTTTTCTTTTCCCTTGTCGCTGAATGAAATGCAGCCACATCAAGGGGTCGCAGGATAAATCTGAGAGTTCTAAACATTTCTGTTGCACAGAATTGGGAGTTTATTTCTTCACTTTGTTTGCTTTTGAGAGGGAGTTCAAGGGACTTTTCAACAAAGAAATTACGAACATTTGTCAGGACTTCCTGCTTATTTCTGTTCAATATAATTGCAAATGTAATAGCTTTCAGCTTTGCACTGTTTATCCGACAAAACCAATTTGAAGATGTAACCTTGGGCTCGAAAGTATCACATTTTTCTGAACAAAAATGATTAATGAATCAAACGAAATAGTTGTCAGATCACTCAATAATAATAATAATAATAAAGTTTTTTCAGAGCACCTTTCAGATAAGAAATGCAGGCCAAAGTGCTTTACAAATAATAATACAAATTTAAATAAAATGGAGGATAAAACACTGTTTGATAAAAAAAATGATTTAAAAAAAGAAGAAAGAAATACAAAGAATCCTGAATAACCTGAATTATCGTAATAATAATAGTTTGCTGCAGCCCAAATCTGATTAATTTGTTAAATATAAGTGCATAGTGGGCTTTTTCATTTATTATATACAAAGTTTCTGTTGAAATGTAAAATGACAGGCCAAATGTTCTGTGCATTTCTAAGTCTTCAAGGAACAAATACCAAAAAGGACTTTTAACCAGATGTTTGTTATAGTTATTTAACTCCACAGAAGGAAACTAGAGGCATGTCGTTAACAAAAAAAAAAAAAGATACATTTTTATTGGCTTTGACATCGGCCCTATAATAAACATAGAAGTGATCCTCTGTCAGCTGCTGCTCCCTACTTGGTTTATTACTGTATAGTCGTGGCTGTGTGACCTCCCTGTGCGGAGGCAGCTGGTTACCTGTCGGTCTGCCACGTCCAGGTGCTCCTTGCTGGAGGTGGAGCTGCCGTCCTCTTCATCTGAACTGTGGACCTCTTCCTCCTCAGAGTGGACGTCCTGCCCCAGCCAGCCGCTGCAGACAGCAGACATTCAGGAGATGAAACGACACGCGCAGCAGAAATAGGCTGAGCTCTGCAGAGGAGAGCGAGCTCAGGAGAACTCGCCCTGCACAAACAAAGATTAACGTTTTGTGCACTTGATGAGGAATTGAACACAGTTCCTCGTTACTCACAAGACTCACACGAGGTCTTGTGCAGTAGAAATATTGTGACAACATCTATAACGATAAGAATCATTTCTATATTTTCACTTTGGAGGTTTAAAAGACATAAAGCACAAAAAAGAAGGACTTTAATACAGCAAAAAAAAGTTCTAAAAGCAGATAAGATAACCATAATAATAAAAAGATATTTGATGTGTGTATATATAGATATTTTTTAAGTAATGGCTAATTGCACCCCTGTTTATTATTGATATTATTTCATTATTAATCCAGTATTTTCATACATTGACTTTTGTATTGAGGTTGATTGAAATGATTTCAACTGAAGACCGGGTATTCATGATATTCAAAAATGAAATGTTGATAATATACATATGATCATATTTAGTTCAAACATCCAGCACCAGTGTGATTAATTTGCATATTAATCACAATTAAAGATGAATCTGACAATTATGTTTTCATATTCTCTAAAGCTATTGTAATACTATTATGTTTAATTATTTTGGCTACGACCATAATGTCGTGAAAATGTGATATTGTGACAGCTCTAATTGTTTTACTGATTTCAGCCATACTGCCCAGTCCTTGTTATTATTATGATTATTATGTTTTAGGGAGGTCTATATCCATAATGCTTTTCTATAAAGTGATTAAAAACCTGCGTCTTTATAAGCCCTGCTGCTGTCTGCCGGGTGAGAACAAGCAGCGACATGTTTGTGTGTCACTCATGTTCGGGTCTTTTTCCGCACAATTAAGCCGTCCGATTTCAAAGAAACGAGGATGAGTTGATGGTTTTTCCTCCATCGGTCCTGTCCTGCTGTCTCTCTTTCCAACACAACTCCCCGTATAGAGGCTTTGCAAAACACAAAATAAAAAAGGGGTGATGGCCCAGAATAAATATCAGATAGGAAAAGACTGTGGGCCTCCAAAAATTCTCACATTTCCTTTCACGCTCATCAGCAATAGACCGCTCACTCTCTCTCTCTCTCTCTCTCTCTGCACTTCCTTGTTTTTCTTGCGTGCCTCCCGACAGTTTCTTTTACCTAAAGAGTGATACACACTCACTCTTCCTCTCAACTTCTTTCTCCCTTAGGCTTTCTCTATAGTGGAGCATTCCAACACACTGGATCCGGCACAGAGCGCCACTTGTTTACAGCCTGAGGCTACTTACATAAACCCAGCAGGCTCAGATGGCTGGGAAACACTACGGATTCACTCGCTCTTTCTCCCCTCCGACACAGAAACACTGCCGCTCACCACGCTGATGCACGCCAGACAGAATTAAGGAAGCCAAGTTCATCCTTGATGCCTCCTCGCCTCCTAACGTGGCCTCGGCTTCACCGCCTGACAGAGCCAACAGGAAGCACGGCGCTTATCATGGGAACTTATATGTGTTTGTCATTAACAGAGCAAACACGTTTTAGCTTCTTAAAAGCAGCACTAATCAATGTTTTATATTTAAATAGATCAAAGTATGGTAATATTGTTATTGTTATGTGAATGGAGTTAGTTGGAGCGACAACCCCAGAGAATTATGACTCAACTTAGCTCTACAGAGTGTTTTAGCATCTTTCAGCTCTTTGTTTTGTTTTTAAAGATTTAAAGATAGATAGATATATGGATAGATAGACAGATAGATACTTTATTAATCCCACATGGGGATTATTTTTCACTACAGCAGCATTTCTAGATGCAAGCAATATTAAATATACAAAATGCACAGTAAAAAAATATATATAATGACATTAAATTAACTTACTAAACAATAAATCATGTGCTGTTTATTTAAAAACATACTGTAATTGATGTTCAATTTCCTTTAAGAGTGCGTCCCTATCTTTATCTTTATGTTTTTCTTAAATATTTCATAGTTTTTTCTTTTTATATATATATATATATAGCCCTCTGAAAACTGCTGCTTTTCCATATGTGAGATGTAAACATTTGGGAATTTACTGCAATGAGAACGGAGCGCACTTCAGACACACAGAGGAGAAAAATGGAGTGATGAGGTTAGGAAGAGGCTAAACGCAGTGCGAGGGCGTGCAGGCCGAGGAGGAGGAGGAGGAGGAGGAGGAGGCTGGTGGTTGCTGGAGATTTATTTTCCCTGTTCTAGAGAGCTGTGTGGCGTTTCTGCGACTCTCAGACATTTCCTGCCCTGGCCACTGAAAATAACCCACAGGAAAACAGGCCGACCTGCTGCACATCAACGCTCCATTCAAATGCAACGCCTCTGCCTCAAAGGCCAACTGCCACACACTCATAAAACACAAAACCACTGATGTCACCTGTGCAACCTGTCGCACGCGGACGGTTCCCACACTGAAGCTACGGGTCACCTGGAATTACAGAGTGGCAGCAAGTGTTGTAGAGCAGCTCTGAACCTCGGGGAATACAAACTACCAATGTTCACGGCAAAATAATGTCTCAACTGGGAGATTTAATTGATAATATCTTGAAAAAACAGCATGTTTTTAGTTATTTTCTATTATAATGAAAGATTATTCTGCCTCAGATGATAACTCCTCTTTGGATTAGATCTCTGTAACACCTTAGAAAGACGATTTAAAGCAAGATGAGGGCTGTAAATCCACATATGCTCATTTAGTATTCATTTAGGGGCGAAAACTGCCAAACATTTGCTGTTTATAACTTCTTAAATGTGACGATTTGCTGTGTGTTTTATGTCGCTGTTGGAAAGCGATTTCAAAGACTTCCCAATCAATCAAAAAAATCTCTCGACCGTAATCTCTAATAAATGATATATGGATCACTTTTTGCACTCTTTACAAACTGCTAAACATGTGAAATACTCTACCTCTCGTACTCGTGCTCGTGGCACCTGGGATAGGGATCCTGCACTTCATAGATGTCTGAATCCGCTCCGTCGGGGTCATGTGACCAGCCCAGCCTCGCGCCGTGAAACGGCAAGTTCATGTACTCCGGGATCTCCTCGTACAGGGGAACGTTCTCGTACTCCACCAATTCCTCGTCGTATTCTCCGCTAATATCCGCCTCCACTATGCAGCTGCTGGGCCGCGCCAGGCTTTTCCCGCCCGGGCTCGAGTCCACGCTGGTGCAGTCCAGGGACTGCCCTCCCTTGGCCAGCAGCTTGGGCAGCATCTTGACGGACAGACGGAGCTCCAGCAGCTTCCGGAAGGAGAGGCTCCTCTTCTGAGAGTCGGCCCGGGTCGCCAGGTCGGCTGCCGAGAAGGACTGCGCCCTCTGCTTGCCGCCCAGCCCCGGCGCTCGGCTCTTCGGCGGCACGCTGCTCCTGGTGGGCATCTGCCGGCTGAAGAAGGTCACGCAGGGTCGGGTGAAACGCCAGGCGGTCTTCTCCTGAGGCGGCGCGGGCAGCTCCCTCATTGGGGTGTTGGCGTGCGGCGGCGCGGGAGGGCAGATGGAGGGCGGCAGGCTGTGTCTCTGAGGTTTCCTCGGCGGCGCCCTCGGCGAGCGCTGGTCCTCGGCGGAGAAGGCCTTCCTCGCGTTAGCCAAAAGAGGGCGGCAGCCGAGTTTGATCTGTTTGGGGAGGCTGTGGGTCACCGGGTAGCGCTCGAAGTCGCCGTACCCGTCCTCTTCGTCGTCCTCCTCCTCCACGCGGTGCTCCACTCCGCCTTTTTTGTGGCTCGTCGAGTCGGCGTGCGAGAGCAGGACTAAGGAGTGGGAGGCGTTTTTGTTTAGAGAGGGAGGCACGCGGGCCGTTCTTTGAAGGCGAGGCGAGAGGGAGGTCTGTCGAGGAGGCGGGACGGGTGCGCCGGTCTCATCGTCTCCCGAACCGGAGTCTTTCTGGGGTAAAAGGTCGTCACGGGTGTCCCGTTTGAGCTCCTCTCCATCTAAACCGAGAGGCGGACTCGGTTTCCCCTCGTCCTCTCGCGTCTCAAGCTCCTGCCTCTGCTCCACGCCGTCCTGCCTCACCAGGGCCGGCTTTTTCGGTTTGCGTGGGTGAGGGACCGGGAGAGGTTTACTGGGGGCGGCGGGGACCTGCAGATCCGGGTGCAACCTGGTAGGAGATGCTTCGCTGATGGGCCCGCTGCATTCCACCTGAAAGGACTCTGCAGAAGATTCACGAGGCGTAATCCTCGGGGAGACAATGATGCTGCCCGCAACATCACAGGCTGACGTAGACTCTGTTAAATCTGTGTTTTGGGCCTCGGTCTGTACATTCACTTTCGCTACATCAGCACTTTCCTGATGATTGACGGCCTCTGGAGCTTTCTGCTCCTCAGTCCTCTGTGCCTCTGCGTTGACCAATCCCCGATCCAGGTGCCTCTGCCTTTGAGGTTTGTCCCTGGGCTTTTTGCTAATCCCTCCACCTTCCCCCTTCTCTACTCCCTCCTCCTCGTCTTCTGCTCTTTCCTGCGGCCTCGTCCCCGTGAATCCTCCTGTCGAAATCCCATTCTGCAACGGCTCTTCGTGCAAATCGCTCCCAATCTCGGTCGCGTGTCCGTTTTCCAGATGCTGGCACTGGGAACAATCCCGGAGCCCACAGGAGCAGGTGGGGATGATGTAATCCGAGTCACGTTCGTTTGTCTCTGATAAAATCCCATTTCTGGAGTTAAGAAGTAAGAGGCTATCGCCCAAAGCGTCCTGCTGTTCCTGAGTTAGGGTGAAGGGTTCACTGGGTTTGGGTGGCGGGGGTGAAACGGGGGGAGACGAGGCTGTGGATTTGGGAATGCAGGGTTTGGGGGCGACAGCCGGTTTAGTCCTCTTGAGAGTAGCAAGGGAGGGTTGGGAGATGAGCGTAGACTGGGAGGGAAGACCTGGTTTGGGGGCGATGGGTGGGGGAGCGGGTTTGGTGGTGGTAGGGAGTTTAGGTTTGGGAGCTAATGGAGGCTTCTTCACACCTGCATGTAAAGAAAAAGGGAGGAGATTTACAAAAAAAAAAGTGGGAAATGATTTACTCACACTTCCTTTTAAATGAATCATGCAACACCAGCACATCACATAAGAGCATGCTTCATGCACACACCCTCTAAGCATGGACAGCTGCAGGCTGTAATTAAAGCTCGGGTCAAAAGGTCACAAGGGTTGGAATAATGTGAAATGAATCCAAGGATTGAAATTAGGATTTATCTCAATAATTAAACTTTTAGCACATCTGCTCAACCAGTTAGATTTGGCAGAAAATGCAAAGTAAATTGAATTAGGGTTTCACAGTTGGATTGGTCTCTTCCTTCCTGTTTTTGAGACAGCTTCGATTATCCTCTTAATACAATTGTACAAATTAAATCAGCAGAAATCAATAGTATAAATAGAATGATATATTTCTGTTGTGTCCTCCTTTTGGCTCTCTTTCTGGAATGCTTCTGACATGTTTGTGTTTTTGCATTTATGAAAGACATGTATTGTTGTCAGATTTGAGTTACACATTAGTGTATTGTTTTGTATGTATTCTCCCCATAAAAAGTATAATACTTTACTAATGTTTGAAGTTGATGATTCACATATCAGACTGAAAATCACTGATTAATTTGGTAAAATAAAGTTGAAATACAAAAAAAAAAACGGTCTCTACAATTAATAAAAAAGCTGTGAATTGACATTGTAGGCTATATTTTCCGCTCTACTGGCTGAAACTGTTGGCTGGCCGACACCACGAGAAGTGGAGTCATCGAGCGGATGTTTCCGAAAAGGCCAGCGACCAGAAACCGCTGTGACTCCCAGACACGCTGAGAGAGAGGAGTCGCTCCAAACGCTGCTCAAAAGTATAAAGGCACAAAAACACCCACGTTATTGCACAGTAACTAACATGTGTAACAATCACTGAGAGGCACTTTCAAATTCGGCATACACCTTCTGTGAGAAAAGTTCCACTTTAAGAAGTGGTTTGCCAAAAAAATGTATTTTAAAATTGACCACGGACGGCGGAGTTGAGTAAGGAGAATACAGCTAAAACGTGATCCAAATGTCACTTGTTCTCTTTAATATATCAGCCGAATTTGCCAGCACGCGTTAACGATGCCATAAAGTACAATAAGTATATTCTTGGGTATATATTCCGACCAAAAAAAAAACGAATTAACAGGAAAATACAAGATTTTTAAGCGGAGTTTGGCCTTATGTATTCGCTGTGTAAAAAAAAAAAAAAAAAAAAAAAAAAAAAAAGTAAAGCCAGGTATCTGGACTAACCACGCTCACGTTGCGGAAACACAAACCATCATAATAAGTCTAACTCACATATCCAACTGCACTAAAGCTTCACCCCTTCATCCGGACACGTGTTCCCTGTTTTATATTGGAAGTTAACGCTGCAGTTTATTATCGAGCGTCTTGCATCAACAGCAGGACAGATGTTTTAAGACAAAGGATTTAACCCCCTCCAGCTGCAGCTGTGGCTTCAATATCAAACGGACACATTTTACGTTCAAATTGCACTGTTCTTCCTTATTCTGGATATAAAGATGATTATTTATATTGAGTTAAGAAACAAACCTGTGCTCATGACTCCCGACTTGCTGCTTTCTCCATGAGTAAATTTACTTTCAATGGAATTGCGAGAAAATCTGCTTTTTTTTCTCCGTCGACACCATTGTCAGTTTGAGAACCACTCCAGGGAGAAAACATGCAAATCCATCGCTGTCGCTCCTTATCTTGCCAGCGGATGCACGGATGAAGTCTTTGCGCTTCTTACTTTTCCCATTTTTCCCCAAAAAGTTTTCAGCCACGGTGCTTTTCCCAACAATGTCAAGTAGGACGTAACAAAACAATACACTTCCGCTTGTATATTTCAGAATAAATCATCGTTGAAGAATATGTGGTACAGTTGTTGTAATTTGATGTACAAAAGCACAGCATTGAGGATACATATACGTTCAGTTGTGTATTTTCAGTCAATATAAATATAATTACGATTGATTACATGATTCAAATTGACAACAAATTATTTTAAAGAATTGTAATCTTTTATTTTGAAGTGGATTTTCGGTAATACACTGGCTGATTCTTGATAGCTTTACGCTCGATTTCCTCGTTTCGCTTTTTTCCTAACGGTCGGTCCACTGCCCCTCGCGCCCACTTGAGGCGCTCTAACCGTTTGCTCGTCTGGGTTGCTCGCGAGCACACAGCGGCACTATGGGAAATGTAGTTTTATGCGTTAAGTTTTAGCAACCGGCTAACACAACCAACTTCTCCGCTGCTTGTTCCCGACTGCCGCCGCCTCCAACTTCAGAATGCCAACGGGCGGTGTATAGATGGCGGAGAGCAATGACGGAGGAGTTTGACGAAGATGTGGTATTTGAGGTTTGTGTTACAACCGCTGTTTTTTAAAAATTTAATCCAAACTTGTAGATGCTTTGTCACACCTCCAGACGTTGGCTTCCCCGATTCATTAACGGCTGCTAGCTCGTTCAGAGAGCTAGCAGCCGCTTGCCCCCTGTTGTCATGCGTTGGCGACCCCAAACAAATCCACATATCTGGCCGGCTGCTAACGGTGTTTCTGCCAAAGAGCTTTGTGGGTCACGAGAGGGAGCTGAGTGTTGTTGTTGGCGTTTCATCGTTATTAGACTGGTAGTTAGAGACGGGGTGGGGAGGACCAGGTCCAATGCGTCGGTTCTGGTCTGGGGAGGTGGGGGGCACTACATGTGAAGGCACTTGACACACACACACACACACACACTCACTCACTCACTCTACGTCTGGATGGTGACAATGCATGTGAGTAGCATTTCATTGTTTGACTGCTTGTATGATGGGTTAAATACATTAAACTGAGATGCTCCCTCAGGCACCAAAAAACACAGCAGAGATGCTGAGTTAGGTTTTCCCAGCAGCCGGGAGGGGAAACATCTTTTTGGACAAATTCTAGCATGGGATGTTTTTTCTTTCTTTCTCCTCTCTGCTTATATCCTGGCTGATTTGAGTCTGAGCTGTCTTTTTTTTATTTCAGGATAAGAAACAGCATCAACAGTGTTTATTCCTCTACGAGTAGACGGGATTATTACATGATGACTTGTGCTCGCATGTAGTCCAGTTTCCATGGTGCACGGAGAGGCTAAAAAAGACTATTATTGGTTTATAGATTAACATGTGAAGGCACTTAGGCTGTTGAGCATTTATTCTCAGAGCAGAGCAGTAGTTTGCATGGAGGAAAGAAGGTAGAGTAGGAGGGAAAGTAGACTGGCCTGTCAGAGTCTGGGCACATTCACACACAAATAATGCAAAATCAGCTCATCCTGCATCAGACTTTTATTTTTGATTAAACTTCAGATAAGTCCCTATAACACACATTCTCATTTAAAACGGTGACCTGGCAAAAGGCACAGCCTCTTGAGGGAAGGGGGGTATTACATAAAGACCTGCGGACTAGCACACAAACATAGGGCGGTAGTGGGCAACACAACAGCAGAACAAAAGTAGCGTACTACAAGAGGTAAGATAAACATGCAACACAAGACTGCAGCAGCAAGAGAACAAAACATGCACGGGATAAAAGGAAGCAGCAGACATACAAAGGAGGGTTTTGTAGATAAAGTGAGTCGACGACTATGACGACAAGCGTGTAAAGATGGCCAGTTAACAGAGGAATAAAGAGTGCTTTGAAAAGGGCATTTTCCGCAAATTTGATAGCAGAGTGATAGTCAATTGTGTGATGTCGAGTGATTGTAGTATAAAAACACCTGTCTGGGAGGTCCGGTCTCCGGTTCATCAGTATTCCTGCAACACGAAGACAAAAACAACGCTCCAAGCAACTCGGACAAAAGATCATTGAAAAAAGTATGTCAGGAGATGGCTACAAAAAGATTTCCAACTCACTGGACGTCCCACAGAGTTCAGTTAAATCCACCATTAAGAAATGGTCACTTGTTTTAAATCTGCCAAATTATATTGACCATGTTTTCATGTATACAAGCAACAAAAGAGTGAAACATCCAAGGGGGTGTGACTACTTTTTATAGGCATTGTAGTTCAACACCTACAATAGACCGGTCGACAGCGTCCAAGGCTTTAGCTAAATCGATTTTATATATTTTTTTTATTAAAAAAATACTGGCAGATTTGTCAAGATATGGAAACATGGTGGACCCCTCCGGCTGGACTTTGCTCTGCCAGATTAAAACCACTGGTACCGATGCTGACTTGACCTGATGATATAACCAACTTATGTCACACTGGTGATGTGCGCATGTGTTTATTATTTGCTGTTTTTTGTTTTGTTTTATCTTTCTCCCTTTCTTTTGTATTTTATCCTTAAAGTTCTGGAGTTCTGTCTTAAGTTGTAAAATCTAAATAAATGTATAAAAGAATAAATGCTGGCAGGTAGTTTTGGAGGACAGACAGACAGAGAGAGAGAGAGACGAGGGCATTAACAGAAGAGACGGCCGGTGCGGCAGCAATAAAGTGCTCCACTAGACTGATGACCTAATCACCACATTTTCTCCACATGTCCCTCCATCTGGCCACTATATGTCTCTCGCTCCTCATCCATCGTGCCTCAACTACTGCATTAATCTGTCTCTCGCTCTCTCTCTTTGCAGAACTCCCCTCTTTTCCAGTACCTGCATGATCTAGGCCACACAGACTTTGAGGCATGTCCGACGGCATCGCAGGAGGACGAATATGGTGGAGAAGAGGGAGACCCCACCTCTCCCAACGGAGATCAAAGGAAAACTTCGGTGAGTTTTTATAGACTACGATTTAATTAATCAAGAAAATAGCTTGCATCACTATTCAAACAATGCCCCTGCAGTGTGTTTTGTGTTTGTCACTGTTTGATTTGCGCAGTCAGACAGAAAGCAATTAATTCAACTATTGACTCCAAACAGTCACCCACAGACCGTTATGTGAACGGGTTTATAATATTCTTTGCTTCAGTCAGACGACACATGGCAACAAGGGCTTCCTACACACAGATGCAGGTATTTTGCGTTGCATTTTCTTCGCTCTTCAATCACACACACAGGGGGTTCCCCCTGGTTTTGCTTAGAAGAAAGAGAGCCTCCACTTTCTCTCCCTCTGACATGATTCCTGCCTCTGGAAGCGGCCTCTTACTAATTGTGTGTGTTCTGTTGATATTCACGTCTGCGTGCTTATTTGAATAGATTTGTTTGCGCTTCAACTCTGCAATCAAAGGAACTTGTGAACTTTGATCAGCACTTGCATTAATGGAACCGTAGATGACTGTAGTTTGAGTCTAGTAATGTGTCCAGGAAAGCTCGGGGTCACATGACTCCCTCCCCCCCCCGTTCTTGCGACGGGAAACACGTTTGTGTTTGTTTCGTTGAAGGAACTTTCCGTACGTGTCATGCTTCCTCTCTGGGTCGCTGCTGTTCTAGGGAGTTAAGGAGGATGAGGGAAGAGGCAGGAAACCTGTCGGGTCGTCCCTTGTTGACCAGTTTCCTGGAGCTCAGATAAAGTCTGAGCCGATGCAAAACACCTCGTCCACGCTGACCGCAGTTTGTCTTTCTTCACAATGTCTCTGAATCTGTGTGTGCAGTATACGCTTTAAGGGATGCGACGAATTATTACTTTAATTGTTGATTCATCAGGTATTTGTATTTTTTTCGAGTCTGTAAAGTCTGCTTTATGCTAAGCTAGGCTACCCACCTCTTTGCTCTACAGTGAATGAACAGATATGAGAGCGGTATCAATCTTCTTGTCTAGCGCTTAGCAAGAAAGCCCAAAAGCTATTTCTATTCCCTTCAACGCAGCGCACGCTTTACACACACACACACACACAGCCTGGCTGTCACACGCAGCTGTCTGCGCCGAGTGTGTCCATCCGCTCGCTCGGTAGCGATCGGTCCAGCGTGTCTGGAAGCTGGCGTGTCGTCCGCGCGACACCGGGAGCATACTGATGAGCAGAAAGCAGACGGTGGCAGGATGTTCTACAGCAGAGAGAGGGCGGGCATCTGTGAGTGAATCCGTACGTGGTTTACATCATCTCCGTGGTGGTATCGGATGAGATTAGCAGAGAAGACGCAGCAGGGCTTGTGGCCTACTTTGAGGCTGATGGACCAGTGTTGTGTGAAAGCCCAGTCCTGAAACTCAATCTCAAACCGGTAATCAATACTACTGCAGCCTTTAGGCGAATGACGCTTGTGCTTTAGCCCCCAGAGAAGGGGGTCAGCTCGCTGACGGGGCGGCCCAGACCGGATCAGTAACCCCTGCACAGGATGTTATGATGCTGTTTTCTACAGGATTCTTCAGGATTACATTAACAGTAAAAAGAATGATACATTTTATTAAAGCCCAAGCCTCAACATGCAACACATCTTGAGAAGTGAGTCCCATTTCTTTTAAACAAAGCCTTTCACGGCCTCCACTAAAGCTGTTTAGTGAATTAAATATCCGATTCACGATTTAGGCTTTACACAGTTTGGGGTTTTATTTAAGCTCTTAAGCACTTGCAAGAAAAACTTTCATCATTTTGAGCATCCGGTGGTTTGTTATGCATCGAAATGTTTACACACTTTAAAAATGTTGAGGCACCGTAACTCTGGTTGTTATCGGATGTCTCAAACTGTTTATAGACTCCTAGGAAACGTGAGAGACATAGAAACCTGTTTCTTTTTCTGTCAACCGTATATTTGGAAAGGATAAAAGTTTTATTGCTGCCCAAAATGTAAACATTCAGTCATAACGCCAAAATGAAAATTCAACCAAGTGAAGTGGTTTTGGTTCCACAACAGACTGACATAAGACCGGGGAGCGAGTGTTTTTACAAACACACATTGCACTTTTTGTTGTGGCCTGAAAGGGTTTGTCTCCTGGGATACTCCCTTTTGACTGAGTGTGTGCATGTGTGTGTTTTTTGTTGTTGTTGTGTGCACACACTTGTTATTTAATAGTTGTGCGATTCCTGGGAAATAAACCGAAGCTAGAAGAAGCACACCAAAATAACTGAAATACTTCCTGGTGAATTTGGTATTTTAATCTGGAATATAGTTCTCTGATCCACCGGGATAATAATACTAATAATAATACAGAGCCCTGCATACAACTGGCACAGAGCTGTTATGTAGTTGACTGAATTATAACCTTTCCCCTGTGTGATCTGCAGGGAGGACGCTTATGGAGACTGGCTGAAGCCTTGTGGAGATGGAGTCCGATTCACCGGGCGGCCGCGTCTCGTAAGATGGGCCAGCAGCTGGTAGGCAGGATGGGAAACAGAAAGGAATGCTGGCATCCAGCAACTTCACTTTGTTTTATATTTAAAGGCATCAATTATTTTAAAAGCCCCCCCCCATGTGTTTCTCTTCTCTTCCAGGACTGTGTGTTCGGCCAGTACTCGGTGAAGTGCATTCTGGACCAGGACGTGCTGCTGCAGGAGGATGTGGAGCTGATCGAGCTGTTAGACCCGAGTCTGCTCACTCTCGGCTCGTCCGCCTCTGGCTCATCCGGCCGAGCCGGCGTCCTGCCCAGACCCAGCCTCATAGCCAGGCCCTCCATATGGTGCGTTGTTAGGAAACAAACACACACAGATGTATAGTGGATGGGCAAAAATAATCGCTTTACCAAAGAATATAAAGCATTCCAATGCAAAGCCAGAACAAACTGAAGCCATTGCCTCTAAAACGGTAGTAAAAGTAAACGTGTAAAGTCAGGAAATAATAAAAAACTGTGTTGCAGGAAGAAAGTATTGGATTGTGAGGTGATCCTCTTCGTCCATCCCATGTTTAGCTACGAATTTACTGGATCTAAGCAGAAGTTTTCATCAAAGACCTGCAGAAAAGCTTTTGACAAGACAGGAAAAAAACATTTGACAAAACACGTCAGATATTTTGGAACACTATGATAAACATAAGCAGTATGATTATACCAATACATAATTATATATATATATATTATACATTATATTTATTCAATGACATGAAAACATCTATGACACATATAGATCAATTCAGTTTGTGTATTCCTTACAGCCTTGGTATTCTAGTGACAAAGTTACAGTACTTCCTGTGTCCTTAAATGGATCCAAGCAGTCAAATAACCAGTTAATGGCTGTCGTCCTCACTCAGGGACACGGCGTGGCTGGTGGGCCTGTCTGCAATGCTGCTGGGTTGCGGCCCCGCGTCCGGGGGCCTGTGGTCGCTGGCCGCGGCCCCGTGGGGCCTGGCGCTGCTGGGCTGGATGGGAATGAGGGGGGTCCTGCTGTGGAGGCGGGGCCGCATGCAGAGAGCCGTCCACCGGCGGGCCACGCAGCTCCAGACGCTGGTCCACAACAGCAAGACTCTGACCGGGCTGTCTCGTAAAGCCCTGCGCCTGGTGCAGGAGACCGAGGTCATCTCCAGAGGGTTCACCCTGTAAGTGTGCTTGCTTGTTTTTTTATCTCTGCATGTCAACCCAATCGCATCATGTTCATGTGCATTTCCTGTCACGTCTCCACCGCTTCATGCCTGCTCAGTTAATTCACTCGTTAACTAGGTAGTGTGTCTGTCGGTGTTTTAGCGCTTGTTTTAGACCTCCATTTGTCCGTCTGTGAGTATAGCTTGATCATCACTCAATCACTTAGTAAGTTAAGGGAGTAGTTTCGCTTTCTTGCCCAGAGTTAGATGAGAAGGTCGATACCTCTCATGTTTGTACAGTAAATAAAGCCACAGTCAGCAGCTGATTAGTAGCATCAGGCCACTAAATGGATAAACGGCTATCCTTGCTCTGTCCAAAGTCCTACCAGACTTATTACACTTCAGTTTGTGTATGAATTAAACAAAACAAAATATAACGTGTTAATTACTGGGCTTCAGAGGTGCTGGTAGGTGGATATTATTACATTTTGACAGCCGGGTAGCTGTTTGTCCCTGATTCCAGTCTTTGTGCTAAGCTAAGCTAATCAGCTGTAGCTTCATATTTGCCATACAGACATGAGAGTTGGTCTTGTCGTGTAACTCCCTGGTAAGAAAGCGATTCAGCGTGTTTCCTAAAATGTTGAACTATTCCTTTTTTAAAAGCATGGCATATTGTCTTGTTCGTCACAACAGCCTCCTGTGTTTCATGTTCTCAGCTTGTTGGTTTCCGTCTCGTGTGTCGTCTTTAGTGATGTGGTGTTCAGTGTTTTGTGTGCCCCCCCTCCCCTCCCCTCCCCCTGCCTCTTTGGGACGTCTCCACAGTTGTATCACATTTCACTTGTCAAGTTTGCTCGACAGGGTGAGTGCGGCCGGCTCCTTTAGCAGGGCGGGTGCGGGGGCGGTGCCACGCGGCCAGCAGCTGATCGGACTGAGGAAGGCCCTGTACCGGGCGCTCCGCACGGCCTTCAGAGCCTCGCGGAGAGCCACCTGTCACATGCTCAAGGAATATCCTTCAGAGAACGACGTCAAATAAGTGTGTCTTCAGGTGATTGTTTTTTTTCGTCTCTTTCGTAGCGTCTAGTCTGGATTTGTTGTAATTAGTGGAAAAACGGACTAAAATTCATACCTTGTCATGGTGTGTGAGATGCTTTCAGATGCTTCAAGATACTCTCGCATCAAAAAGGAGTGAAATATTCACAGTATATCTGGAGTGTGGAGGGACGTTAACATCTATTACTCGGCAAGAGGTGTATGTTAATTGCGTGGCCAGTCCTTTTTTTGATGACATTCAAATTTGAAATGGGGAAACAACTCCCTATAAGTTAAGATTCATGTGAGGTAATGTTTTTGTGAGTTTTAATGGAAGAGCGAAGTGTCCTTAACCCCTCTCAACGTTCCCTCTGAACTCTGAGATCGATAATGTGACCAACTATGTGTCCGCGGTGCCTCTGAAGGAGCTGGGCCTCGGCCTGGGGATCGAGCACCTGGGTGACGAGCAGGCTCAGGAGCTGACGGACGACTACAGCCTGCCTGCCCTGAAGGTAAGGCCTCTTTCCGGGCGAAACGAGGTAACCAGCTGCTGGCGGTCGCCTCCATCTTTATCCTCGAACTATCGACAAGACGGGGAAGAAGCAAACGCAGTTTTGTCACGTAGCCCGTCAAGCGTATTCATGATTCACCGTATTTTGGCTCAAGAAGTAAAATGACGGATAAAAAAGCCAAAGAGAGGACTTGTACTGGTTTCCTGATGAAAGTCTTTAAGGCTTTAATGGTTGTGTTGTCCTCCTATAGATGCTGTTCCAGCTGTGGGTGGGGCAAAGCTCCGAATGTTTCCGACGACTCGCTCTTCTCCTCTCGCCGCGAAGAATAGAGGAGCCCGAAGAGGGCGGAGCCAACAGCGACGCCTCACCACCACCACCTCGTCCTCCTCCTCCGCCGCCGCTGCACCGCTCCATCGGCGCGGTGACGGAGCCCCTCCACGTCGCTCTGGCCAGCTGCCTCTGCGAAGTGCAGCGCAGCTTCGACTTCCACCGACACTTCGAGACCCAGCTGAGGACGCCGGACTCTGACAGGACGGGGAGGGTCAGGGAGAAATGCCGGGAGCTCAACACCCTGCACTCCTCCATCCGAAGCCTGCAGCTGCACCTCAAGGCCGTGCTCAGCGAGTGAGACGCACACACACACACACACACACAATCCTGGCTTCCCTCGTTCTTCACTTCCCGAGACTTAAATGACCAGTCAGGGGAAACTGGGTCCAGCAAAGCAGTAATATTACATCGTAAAGACATAAATACGGGTAAAGAAAGTGGGGTTGCAGGGACTAGAAAAATGAGAAAATTAAGAATTGTCGTTTACAGTTACCATCGTGTGCAAAGAACATAATCAATGTAATAAAACGTGAAAAACTAAAAGATAGAATGTATGCAATGGGGGAAAAAACACGGAATATGGATACATAATATAATATATTAATTTATATATAATGTGAAAATGTAAATAAATAAAAAAACCTGATTCACAAGGTATGCAGGTGACTTAATGTAAAAAATAAAATAAAATACAAGGGACATTTGTGCTTTTAATGAAGTGTCATTATTCCTTGCTGATTTCCTTTTTATTTATTTCACAACATTCACAAAGACAAAATAACTATATTAGGACGGTTTCCCTGCATTCCATGTGTCCTGAATATGAAAGAGACATTTACTTTATTCCCTGGCATCAAAGTTTATTGTGACGAGCACACATAACAAGAAAGAGTCGTAGAGAATTATGGACCAGCAGGTCGTCACATTTTTATTTTGAACTTTCATTTGACCCCCTTTTCTGTCCGATTTCATGTTTATGAAACTGATTCTTTCAAATGTAACTCATCTATGAACGCAGCTCGAGTTTCTTTCGCAACAGAAGATAATGTAGTGAAAGCGACGCCTCGCTGACTCGTCAACATCCGTCCTCCTCTTCTGTCTTTTGCCATCGTCAGGATGATCATCCTGGAGGACGACCTGGAGAAACTGATGGTGTCCAAGGAACCGACGGAGCTGACGCTCGAGGGCTACCAGGACCTCAGCGACCGGCTGCACCAGCTGCAGCCTCACATGCAGGCCAGCTCGGGCTGCTGGGAGGACACCGTCGGCCAGGTGGAGCGGATGCTGAGACGGGTCAACGCCTGTCCAGGTGAGCTGAACGCGAACATTTGTTAAGCTACGAGGCTTCGGCCGACAGGAACGGCCCCTTTAGTACTATATTAGTCTCCGTATTTACACAGGGCCTATTTTTAGCACAGACTTCCTCCTTCCTTTACCATGACTCAAGACTATTGACAGTCGTGGAGGAAGGAGCTCCCTCACAATGTGGGACGAGACGCAGGGCAATAACGTCAGTCCCCACCGCCTCTGCAGGTGATGCACCGGGTCCGGAGCAGTGCGGTCCACCTATGCCCGAGATTCCTGCTCCTCCTCCGTCCTTCCCGTTGATCCTGGACAGAGACCCTGTGCCAGAAGAGCTGGTGAGAACATCTTGCACTGTGCTTTCACACCGACACTCTCCCACCACAGTCGTCCTGCTGTCAACCTTCCCTGCTTTTTTTTTGTGTGTGTGTGTGTGTGTGTGTTTTGACCAGGAGTGGGAGGCCTACGTGTCCGACTCCGACTCCGACGGCGAGGACAGAGGGTCCTGGTCCGACATCTTGTCACCGGAGGAGCGGGAGCGGCAGCGGCGGGAGAGGGAGGAGTCGCGTCGCGTCCTGTCGGAGCTCAAAGCCGTGCTGGGCTTCCGTGCGTCAGAGGGGGAGAGGATGAAGAGGAAGCAGATGCTCTTCAACGACCAAGGTCTGCACTGACCCATGTCACCGCTCTCTCCTGTGATCATTTCAAGATGAGGACATCAGAGTTTGACTGGCGCCTTTGCTGACATTGTAATTTCCCTTTAACAATTACCAAAACTAACCATCACTAAAATTATCGAAAGTGTTTCAGCAATAAGCCCAGTCAAAAGCTTGATGTCCCTTTAGGTATTTTACACTATGTTCCAACATATTATAGACAAACAATGTATTGTCTACGCGATTATATTATACTTTAGTATAATTTGTAGATGAATCACTAATAAAAATAACTATTAGTTGAAATCCACTCAAACAAGACAAACCATATACATTTAAAGTTTGTGATTATACAAAATGAATTTAATTCAATTTAAAGGCTTCCCAAAGACGACGGGTGTTCGATCACTAAATCAAATTGAAGAGTTGTTAAACAATACTTATCCAATGGCGGATGACTGACTTTTTCAGATTTGTAATACAAGGTTTTAATTAAGATATGTCTTCGTTCCTCCAGCTGCTGCGACTCCCTCCGCTCCCGGCGAGAGTCCAGATACCGTCACGAAGCTGTCGGACGCTCCGACCTCAGCAGAAAGTGGCGACGAGGAGGGAAACCATTTTTCGGAGTGCTCTGCAGGAACTGAAGGGGAGGAAGGGGAAGGAAGAGACGGCGGCTTGGGGCCTGACCCCTCGGCGGAGTCGGTGAGGGAGTTCAGCTGTGGTTTGGAGGACGAGGAAGAGGATTTGGGAGGAACTTCGGTGTGTGCGAGAGGAGGAGGAGGAGGAGCGTCCGAGCTGCACCAATACGACGGCGGCCCGGAGGAGGGGGAGGCCCGGAACGGCCTGGACCTCTGCCTGAAGCCCAAAGGCCCGGCCGTGTCCGTCATGGACCGGCTGGCGGAGATCCACGGCTCGGAGGCGCTCAGCTTCAGCTCCGCCCTCGCCGCTCAGGTGGCGGCGCGCTCGCACTCGCTCGTCACCATGGAGGAGCAGACGTTCGGAGACGATGAGGAAGAAGAGGAGGAGGATGATGATGGTGAGAAGAGCGACAGACGAACCCCAGAGGACTGAAGTTAAACCCCGCTGCTTTAACCGACCGCTGAGCAGAGACTGTATTTATGTCTGATGTCCGAGTCTTTTATCGACGCGTCCGTGTTAACTGTTTCAAATTAACGTCGCTCTCTATTACCCATCCGTCCATTTTACTGTACATTACTACCCACAATTCTTTCTGCTCATTCGCTGTTAAAACTCAGGTACCAGAACCACTAAAACAAAATATGACCTTTCATTGTTAAGGTCAGAAGACAGTTCACTCGCAGACATCCACACAGTGTGTGTTGTTCTCAGTCATTCAGCAGGTGTGGAAACAAGCAATTGGCTCCATACATAAAAATACAAATTAAAAAATGTAATTGGATTCTTTGAGAATAAAATGGTTTTAATAGTTTTCAAAACCTGAGTTACTGAGAAAATCTGAGTTACTGTCGGGACGTTTTGGGCTGGAGAACTTGAGAAGTCGGGATAAAGATGAAGTTTTTTCACTGTTGAGAGGGAACGCAATAAATAAATGTGAATTGACACAAAGAGCATTTTAAAACGTTTCATTTCGAGACAACAAACGACAACAAAATTTAAGTTTTGGGGCTTCATGAAACAAACAGATGAGCGGAAAGAGGCTTTAACACAACGTAAAAAAACTACAAGTAAAAGTTCTGCATTCAGAATTCAACTCAACCTAACGTGTAGTTGAAGTATTGAAAGTAAAATGACTTTAAAATATTACTTAGTATTTGTAAAACAAATAAACAAAACAAACGATTTCAGGAGCTAAAATTTGTACTTTAGTACAGTACTTCAGATATATGCACTCCTCAAAAAGAGGAAGTAGAATGCTATGTTCTATCGACTCCATCCCTCTACTTTCTGTCTGAATGGACACGATCAGCCCAGCAGACGCGATCCTACTTGGAATGCAACACTATTGTGTCTAAGAACGATTCCTGTCGACTGAAACCGGTCACTTTTTTCTTTTCTTCCCCCGACATCTTTGTTTTCAGGGGCGCACTCTGAGGAAAGAGACACTTTATGGACGGATCTGTGTGCTGCTGTGAGGTTTTAAAAAAAATCAAATACCTGTAAGGGTAAAGTAATACCAAAAAAAATAAAAGTGGGGTGATTTTTATTTTATTTTCTCTCGTGTGAGGGCGATCTTTGTTTCATATGATGTTGCCATCAGAGTGACAGCCCTGGTGTATTCCCTCCTTTACCTCTCTCCCTCTCTGGGTGAGGTCTGACCCACTCCAACGTGAAATAAAATACCGTTCTGGAAGAGTTCGACGTATCGCATGTATTGAAGTCTTTTCTGCCGCTCGTGTTTCAGAGGCTCTCACGGTCGGGGTAGAGAAACCGGTTTGGTGACGTTTTTTTTTTGTATTCATCTCACCCACAACAGCTGGTGCTCCACTTTAAAGCCTTTTCTGCCTTTTGAGGCGTACTCCCGCAAAGTTTACTTCAGGAACCATCAACAATTTGGCTTTTATTTGCTTGAATATCTACCTTTTTTAAAAATTATTAATTGACTATTAAATTAGATGCCGATTCATTTTGTTACTTCACTAATGAATTAATCACAAATTGTCACTATTTGGTTTTCTCTTAAAAGAACGGACACATTAAATGACATCTGGCGACCTCATCGACCTCCTGGGTGTAGTTTCAGGTGTGTGGTGTGTTTCCAGAAGTAAATAAAGGATTCATTAGTATTCTGATTGTTTGATAGTGAAGATTTATTCTCAACCTTCACTCTTCATCAGTGATCAGAGATCAGCAGCTGGGATGCTGTTCAGCCTCTGAATGAACTGACTCGAGTCACCTGTAAACTGTTTTCTTCATCAGCGGCTTCAGCTTCATGTGTTGGAGAACATCGCCACCGTGTGGACAGACGGAGCAACAGCAGCTTCAGTTACATCTAGAAAAGGCCATGAATTCGCCTTCTTTCTGTTTTTGTAAACTGAATCAAAGGTTTTAAACATAGAAATACCGTTTGAAACCGATTCAAGAGTCTGTGTTGATCCAGACCAGGTTTATTAAGTCTCCATATAGAGGTTTCTGATCTAGAACTGGCCTTATGTGATATAGATGGGGGGGAAACTGTGAAATCTTCCTTTTGTCTATTTTATCAAACAAAATACAAAGTAAATAAAAGTTTCATGCATCTAAAACTGGGTTTAAAATTCATTGTTCATCAGTTATTTCATTGGACGCTGCAGCTGATCGGACTGATCACTGGAGTTTAATACCTGAGGGAAGACGGATCACAGATTGAATATATATTAATATAATAATTCATAGAAATCGATCCAGCGTGTATAATGTGCAGAACAGTGTAACTACCACACACTGTATATAAATACTCAATGCAGTTTGTTAAACAGGTAACAGGCTGAAAACATCTCTAATGTGGCAGTGATGTTAACTATCTTTATTAGTATTAATACAGTGATAACTATCTTTAGTATTAATACAGTGATGATAAATATCTTTATTAGTATTAATACAGTGATAACTGTCTTTATTAGTATTAATACAGTGATAACTATCTTTAGTATTAATACAGTGATGATAAATATCTTTATTAGTATTAATACAGTGATAACTGTCTTTATTAGTATTAATACAGTGATAACTATCTTTAGTATTAATATAGTGATGATAACTATCTTTATTAGTATTAATACAGTGATAACTATCTTTATTAGTACAGTGATAACTATCTTTAGTATTAATACAGTGATGATAACTATATTTATTAGTATTAATACAGTGATAACTATCTTTAGTATTAATACAGTGATAACTATCTTTAGTATTAATACAGTGATAACTATCTTTAATATTAGTACAGTGGTGATAACTATCTTTATTAGAATGTATATAGTGATGATACCTATCTTTAGTATTAATACAGTGATTATAACTGTATATTTACTAGTATTTATACAGTGATGATAACATCGGTAATGAGACAAACCCCAGGATAGGACAAGTGGCGTTGGTGGGCGGGACTTAATGTTAAACCCCGCCCCTCTAACGAGCTGCACCCACACGCCAATCAAGTGGTTCTCCTCGTCGCTCTGCCCGCCTCCTCTCCTTATGGAAGCAGAGCAGTGGTGATCACCGGCTGCACGGACTCGGAACCTGGTAAAGGGACCTGTTTTATAGTATATCATTCATATCAACACACCTGTGTGTTTTCTCTGACGCTTTTATCGCGTCCTGCAGGAGTTGTTTTCTTTTCTGTCATGTTGTGTGTCTTAACGTATGACCGCTGGTCTTAACGTATGTTTTCAAATGCATAACATGCACGTGAGGACACAGTGTTCCCTCCAGCCGCTGAACACTGAACACATATTCATGCATTTTAACAAAACCTTAACCCTTCATTTACTCTTGATTCACACACACACACACACGTGATGTAAATACACTGCTGCTTTCTTTATATATTTGCAGTTACAGAGTGACAGCTTGCGTGTGGGTCCTGGAGTTCAACTTTATTAATAACTTAAGTGTAAATGTCGTAAGAGTCTTAAAAGCAAGGTGGTTTTGTGGAGCTGCAGAGAATTTTGTCTTAAGTCGGATTCATCTTTGGACACTTTCACTTAAAGTTATGAGTGTAATTCTGAATAAATTAATGACTTTTTAAATTAGCATTTATGTCCTGTAGTAGTTCAGTTATTCACAGCCTGCCTAAGATGAAGCTGAGCGGTCGCAGCATTATTACATAGTTAGGAAAAACTTCTGCTACACCCAAACATTTATCTTTTTTTCTTCTGAAATCAGAATCAGAATCAGCTTTAATGGCCATATAAATTTGCAGATACATGGAATTTGACTCCGGTTTCACTGGCTCTTCGTACCCTTTCACACACAATATACAAGATAAACACAAAAAAACACAAAAGGACATCAAAGACAGCAGTAAACAACAAAAAAGTGCAGATAGTGCAGTTGAAGAGTCTGTTTAACTGTTCATTTGAGTGACGGCCAGTGGGAATGCCGTCACTCAATGCTCCATGCAATACAACAAATCTGTCTCCTGTTAAATTATGTCAACTTAGGTTTAAAATTGTGATATTTATAATTTCCTGCAATCATATGGACTAAAAAAATACTTCAATAGATGGAGAAAAATAATTGCCTATCAATAAGGAATGAACGTGTTAGTTGCAGCGCTGCAGGGCTCCATCGTTTTAGATATGAGGGATCACAAGAAGTCACAAGATAAATAGTTTGGCAGTCAACTGTAATGAGTCCTGTGCATGTTTTTAAACTCTCCCAGTTAAAGGTCTCAGTGTTTAATGTGTTCCTCAGATCCCTTTTACACCTCCTCAGCTCACTTGTACTCTTCTCCTGCAGGTCCACCATGCTGCGGGTCACCGCCGCCTCGCTGTGCAGCTACTGCCAGAAGACGAGGCTCCTCGGCCCGTCGCCCGTCGCCTTCGCCTCCACGGTGGTGGGGGGCACCAAAAGACCGGAGAACCAGCTCACGGTGCAATCCCTCTACCAGCTGTCGGTGGACATCCGAAAGGTGCGCAAGTTCAAGGCCTGGGTCCTGTCCGAGGGCTCCGCCTACGTGTCCGAAACCGCCGACCTGCTGAGGGACATGGGCGCGGACGCCACGGCGATCGCGCGCATCCTGGAGACTCACCCCGAGGCGGTCCTGTGTCGCCCGGAGGACGCGGCCGCCCAGCGGGACCTCTGGGTGTCCGTGTGCCCCAACAGGCGCGAGCTGATGAGCATCGTGGAGAAGTTCCCGGCCTCTTTCTTCACGTTGACGCGCCACGGCCACCAGCGGGCCAACATCCTCTACCTCCAGAGCCTGCGCCTCAGCAACCGGATCATCGGCAAGCTGATGGCGAGCGCGCCGCAGAGCTTCGGTCGACCCGTGGAGCTGAACAAGGAGGTCATCCACACCCTGAGGGAGACCTACCTGGACCTCGGCGGAGACGAGGGCAACCTGCGCGTCTGGCTGCAGAAGCTGCTGAGCCAGAACCCGTACATCCTGCTGCGGCCGGCCGAGGCCTGGCGGGACAGCCTGGGCTTCCTGAGGGAGCAGGGCTTCACCACGGAGGAGCTCCTGGTTCTGGTCTCCAGCCTCCGGGCATCCATCGCGGAGCTGCAGCCGGAGGCCATGCGGCAGGCCCTGGGCTACGTCGAGGAGGCTCTGTCCTGCTCCAAGGACGAACTGAAGCAAGCGGTCACGCGCTGCCCGGCCATCTTATACTACTCCCTGCCCACCCTGGCGGGGCGCTTCCAGGGCCTGATGGACGTCGGGGTGAGCATGGAGCAGGTGAAGGACTCCCCGAACGCCTTGGAGCTCACCACGCAGATCGTGCTCTATCGCGTCCAGAAGCTGGCCTCCTACGGGTACGACGTGCGCTCCGGCAGCCTGGAGGTCATCGCGGGGACCAAGAAGGACTTTGAGGCGAGCTGCGTCAAACTGCAGCTGCGGCGGCAGCGGCCGCTCTTCAACCCCGTCGCTCCCCTCAGGGCGGCCGAGGAGTGACCGCTCAGACGGTTGTGTTGCGGTGCTGCAATGCAGAAAGTTCACAACTCGTGTGCAAGACACGCAAAGAAGGAGAGAGGCCTTTTGAGGGGGTCTCGCCCGGGGCGTAATTACATTGAATTACATGTAGAACCGCCACTGACCAGCTCAATGAAAACCCTAATTAGCTGCATTGTGGGAAATGTATGATTAAGTGCTTGACTTAGAGTCAGTACTTCTCAGCCAAAGGTTTGCCGTTGTTTTTTAAATAAATATGTTTTTATTATAAAACTGAAATCCTTGAACGTAAAGCTGTAACACAAGGGTTTAAGTTTTCTGCTAAAATTGTCACTCCATAAATGGTCAATGCATTTCTAGTACTACTGATAAAGCTGGAAAAGAGAGCATGTGTGTGTGTGTGTGTGTGCATCAATTAATACATTGGATTACAAATGACTGATTTGTACCTTTTAAATGAATGCATAAGCAGACTGCTGATTTATATATTATATTAATTTGAGCATTGGCATTGACAGTAAATACAGCTTTCAGACTTGGGACCCTACACACACACACACACACACACACACACACACACACACAGAGCTCTCACTTTTAGATTTGTGTCCATTTTAACTGTGATGCGGTGGTTTTAAGTGCTGCTGTTTAACTTCTCTATTCCTTCTTAAAACATCCTACTAAAATGCATAAACCCACTTAATACGTTGTAGTATCCCATTGAAGAAAACTATCTGATAGACTTAACAGTCTGCATCCATGCTAGCAGCTGTTTGAGGCTGTACTTAGACACACAGTGGTGCTTTAAGCTAAATGCTAATGTCAGCAACCAAGAAGTTTAGTTGCATAAACACCGCAGGGTCTTGCACAGAGGCACTGATCACGTGTGTTACAGGACATTCATAGGAAAACGCAAGAAAAATAACTTCATTAATAAATGAACAAAATGTTTATTGTATTGGACAACACATTTTACAAGATCATGAGGCCAGATGAACATTTGTGGGATCAGCAAAGTGACTACAATTCCTCCTGAGGGGAACATGCATGTGTGACCTGAATTTTATAGCAATCGATCCAACAGTTGTTGGGACATAACACTCAGAAACACAACATTCAACCTCCTGGTGGCCCTCAAGAAAAAATCGGGGGATCACCAAAGTCAGTATCCTCTAGGCTCCATGAATATCAGTAACAAATATCAAATGGAAATCCATTCAGTCGTTGTGGTAATATTCAATGGTGGACTGACTGACGTTAACGTAGCAAAAAGGAAAAAAAGCCCACTTTACAATATAGAAAATGCAGTAACCCACAAAAATTTAAAAAGGAAATCAGAGAGCGGTCTTAAAAAGGTGAAATAGGTTATATTTAAATGTTTTAATTCGATAAATGTTTTTGTGTTCGTGATCCCATTGTTGTTGTGTTGTTGTCCACATTGATGCCTCTCGCAGGTTGGGATGATACAGTCAAACTTTATCCCAGGGGAAATTGCATTATGCCACCAACATTCGCAAAGTTACATTTTTACGTTGTATGAAGTTTTATTTCATACCACGTACAAGCTAATTTGAAGAAGAACATCTTGTGTATCCATTTTCTTTTACATCATCTGCTGCTGAAATTCCAAATGAATCCTGCAGTCCATCTTCTCTGTGAGATTAGGTGTACATCGAAAGGTACAGCCACTGCAAATTAAGGAGGAATAGATTAATATTGCACTGGTTGAACGCGTGATCATTTCATCACAGGAAACTAAATATGTAGTCCAAGAAAGACTTATTTTACAACACACTTGGGGAATGGTATGAAACACATACTTCTTTTCTCCAATACAATATGTCCATTACTTTATCAAATCAACTGCAGTACACATTTTTAAATGGTTAAAAATAAATAAAAAAAATCACAATCCTTATGTTGCTTTTCTTGGCCTACCTCTGATTTGAGGAGAGTCAAATTCATTCCATCGGACAACTTCTTGAAGATTTCTATTGAGAAAGACACAAATCTTTATTACGTCAGAAAGGCAATAAGTGGGAATCAGACAACAGAAGGCAGTTTATGCTAACATCAACATGCTAACATGTTAACATGCTTACAATATCAATATTTTCAGCACCTATAATGTGCTGCTATGTCCAGCAATTATTATTTCTGAAGTGTACGTTCACATTGCAAATAAATGCAAATGTGGCCCAAATCCACATGATACTTCACTACTCAGGTGCAGATCCCTCACCTTTCAGTGTCAGAGCAAGATGGTTATTAGACATTGATCGTTTTTGATTTGTTGAGTTGTTTCTGCCTAAATGCAGAGACAACTCTAAACTATTTTGGGGTTCAAGTTGTTAGACTGTTGCAGAGATTGAAATAGTTTATTTGTGGTACTTTTGCATTTGTAGTTGGGGGGGGGGGGCATGATATTCTGCTGTTCTTTCATGGTGAATTGGATCTACACTTTGAAAATGAGCTAAAATGGTTTGCTGATCACAGCGAAAAAAATATACTCAAAGTGAAGGATAACATTTTGAGGAAAGTATCTATGTTGATTTTAGTGTTGTCTACTGTCGTTAGCTGCCCAAATGTACTTACGGTTCATGCTGTCGAAGCGAAGGACCAGACTGATGAAGCTTTCCAGCGTTATTTGTCCAGAGGCACCGTAGCGCACAGCCATCAAATTCAGAATGTCATCGTTCATCCTCTTTCCTGACCAACATACACAGGGCAAAACTTTAGGTAGGATTTTATATTTGGGCATCAACAAATCATTCATGACTAATCTGAGGATTATTGTCCATGTCATTAAACTGGGATACTTGAATGGAACATAACCATTGTTAGTGTGATGAGAAACATCTGTGATTTTCCTAATACAAGTGAAAATAAAAGTAAATACATAAAACACAGAAGCAGAGGATCACATATTTGGAGTACAGTTCAGTATTTATATTGTTGCCAGACAAGCGTGCTGTACTTTTATCACGGCTTAGGAGTTATAAATTGTGAATATGGCCAAAAACCTTCCCAAACTTTACTAATCCTTCTTTTAAGATTGCTGCTGCATTCCACAGCAAAATAAAATGTGCATACATCAAAATGCAGAGGTGGGCCGTCAGGGCCAGCTACGTAAGCCTTCTCTGCTGGCCTAAACAGAATCACAAAGTTAAAGCTATTGTATTTTATTTTTTCACATTTTACATGTATTATAATTATTTTTCCCTATTAGATTATTTTCTCATTGCACAGCTCCTGTCTTCCTCTGTTGCTCTGCTTCCAGCCTGCAGCGTTGCTTCTAGTGCAGCTTTTTTTTAAGGAGAGCTTTTATCCAATCAGATTTCACCTCTATGTCTCTATGGAAGAGACTGTGGGTTTTTGTGGCATGATTAGCATTAGTGATATAAATATATTATTTCTAGACTTCTGTGGTCGCCGACCCCCAGGCACAGCTAGAGTGATGTATTAAATGTTTTTGTTTATGCACAGCGAGTGCTAACATGTATACGTGGATGGCCATACATTATCATGATACAAACTTTATAAACATCCATTAATGTGAAATGTGTGTATTCTTGGTTACTGTTGTTACATGTGTACACATTATATTATCTGACAACTGTTTGATATAGTTGTTTTCCAGAAGAAGAAATAAAACAGATTAAGGCTAAGCATAAGGAACTATTTGCGTCGGCAAGAATTAAATTCGTAAGATTTAAAGAGGAACAATTCCTGGATGGTTGAGTTCTGTCTATCGTAGACAAATGGAAGTGGCTGATTGTCTACCTGAAGCCATGATGGCGTTCCTCAGCTCACTCAGGGACAGTGTTCCTCTTTGTGATACATCAGAACGGGAGAAAATGTCCTGGTGAAGGAGAAGATGGTTAGTTATGTAAAAGTCTGAGCACGTCACAGCAAGAAAACAAAAAGCCTCTGAACTTTAACACAGGACACAGCCTAACGCTGCTTTGACAGTTAAATGAGTTAATTCATACAGTGATGTACATAATTACTAGATGCCCAGTCATATTTGTTCTATTATGAAATGATTAAACCTTCACTTGGTCCCTTTTTTTTACCTTGTACGTGGCGACCTTCTTCCACAGACGAACAAATTCCTCACCATTCAGTTTGCCGGTAATTGATGTCTAACCCAACATTAAGATATCAAAGGTGCACATGTTGCTTGACGTTTTCCATCTATTCATGTGTGAAAAAAACAAAAGAGCAGGCGGGTGTTGACCAGTGGCGGGCCGTCAGGGCCAGCTAAGCCTTCTCTGCTGGCCTAAACAGAATCACAAAGTTATATTTATTTTATAATTTAATTTTAAGTACTATAATATTTTTCCCTATTAGCTTATTTTCTCATTGCACAGCTCCTGTCTTCCTCTGTTGCTCTGCTTCCAGCCTGCAGCGCTGCTTCTAGTGCAACTTTTTTTAAGGAGAGCTTTTATCCAATCAGATTTCACCTCCAATGTCTCTATGGAAGAAGAAAGGCCCGAGGCCTTCTAGGTAGCCTTTGCAGATTAAAGTACATGGGGACATTATCGTTGATTGTCATAGTCTTCATCCAATCAGATCTTTAGTTTGACATGCTGGGCGCATTATTTGACGTGCCAGGGCGAGGTGGCCTGGCGTCAGCATTAACATGCGCTGTAATTGCTCAGTGGGCCAGCGTGACTTTGTCAACAGAAAGCTAACTAGCAGAACTCAGTAGTAGTAAGAAGAGTTCAGGCGGAAACATAAGACAAGTTATGAAATTGTTAGTGTTTTGCTTGGTGTAGTTGTTTTAACACTCGATGGCTGAAGGAGGAGGACAAACTGACTTGGTGGCGGATTTACTGACAATGCCTTTCTCACGGATGGTTATGGGCATGTTTGGCGATGACGATCCCACTATCGACTGCCACTGCCGAGTGGACATTTTCAGCCCTAAAACACATGGAAACTTATTCCAGAAACGCAACTGGGAGGCTCGACTGTCATCAATGGTCCATGACCATCGAGAAGGACCTGTTACTGGAACTGAAGCGTACCGATAAACTGTACAACCGCGTCATTGAACTGTTTGTTAACAAAGAGAGGAGGATGGACTTTTTCTTTTAAGTGAACAGCATTTGGTGAGTGAACTGCTTTTTGTCTTTTTACATCTGCAGTAGCATTGTGTTAATGTGTCTATAGTGTTGTTTTATTGTATAGTTAATATTGTTCCTTCTGTTCGTGGCTCGTGCTCTTGAGTGTGCAGTTTTGTTGGATTGTTTTGTCATGTTTTGTTATAACTAAATGTGACTGCTTCTTGTGAATTTGTTCTTGTTGATGTGGACAACATACATTGTCCGTTAATGACACAGCATTCCGTCACGCGCGTATTTATGTATACGATATCAGACGGCACAGAAGGCCCAGGTAGGAAATGCACGGCCCGCCACTGGTTTTGACATGTGCACTACTTATGTGTCTTATGCTATTACATTGACTGTGAGAAATTCCTCCTTCAGCAAACTTGACAGCTGAGATGGAGAAAATAACACTAGAACACCAATTCATAATGAATGTGACATAAGAGGATACATCCATCAGAGCAACCATGCTGCGACAGGCATCAATGCTGAAGCCCCCAGATTTCAAGTCTCCTAAATAAAAAAAATTAAAAAAAAACACCAAGGCACTTAATTTGCGATACAGCAGTGCGACACAAGATTATTTGATAATGTTGTTGGCTTATATGTTGCCCAATAATCTTAAGAGTTTTACAGTCCAAACCTTTCAGGATGCGTTCATTTAGAAGATCCTGGAGCAGCGCAGCATCCACTTCTTCATACTGGAAACGGAAGGAAAACAAGGAATGACTCATATTTGGCTCACATTTGGTTGTCTGGATCTTAGTTACCATTTTTATATTGAGGGGAAATCATAGTATGCGATTGTAGAGTTTGAATAATTTAGTTTGTCAAATTTAGACTTGCACATGTAAAATAAAGAAATGTTTGTGTACATTACAATTCATAAGAGATATGATAATTAATACGGGATATTATCATGAAGAATGTGTAATTGTATGCATATGAAGGTCACTGTTTTTATTACTGTATAATGATTAATGTGTGAATGGATTTGAAAACAAAGTTTGCATGCTGCATGTGGGAGCCAGTGGATTGTCTTTGAGAAGGAAGTGTAGTTCCCCTATTCGGCTGAAGGCGGCGGAGCTGGACATTGATTGTTTGGAGAGCAGAATCAACCCTTTTCTGATAAGAGAAGAAGAATAGCTCCGCCCCTGAAACCGAAGGGCCAGCAAACAAACAGAGACTGTACAAAGGTGTTAAGAGGAAATAATTAACCAATGGGTGAGAGTATAACTAACACACACGCGCAAGAGTACGGTCCTTTTAATTCCCGACGTGACTGGACAAGACCTGCGGTCTGGAGTTCACTGAGGATCGAGGGGCCCCGATCAGGATTGCATAACATTTTATTAAATAATTATTAGTATAACTCATTTTGGATTCTGGACATTATTCTCCACACAACCTCCCAGGATTTTGTATCATTTGTCTTCACTACACATCATGATATTGATATAAATAGGTGCAGATTTCTGATGCAATGGAGCATTAACCCCCAAAGAAGAAAAAACAACAATGATGAATCACTTAGCTCAAATATAAAATAATACAGTGCAAACATTTCGGGGTTAGGACCAATAACTCGTCAAAGTCTACACCGGCGGATAATGCAGCAAGGCAAGATGCTTATTTTACAGAATGTTGAACTATTGCTTTAAGACACACACATTACCTTGTCTGAGAACTGACGGAACAAGGTTCTCTTTTTTTCGTCGTCTTCTTCGTTCTCCAATTTCAGGGGCTGTAAAAGATTAAGTGTTTTCAGCTCCACATGAATTACTGCGCTGTTCAATATGTTTGAGTCATATTCTATCGATGCAATCAACACAGTAACCAGCATGTAACACAACAGCAATACCAATATGATACCACCATGGTCTATATATTTAAAAATCTTGCACACCTCTTCTTCTTCTTCTTCTTCATGTGCATGGTCTTGCCCACCAGAATTCTCACTAAGAGGAAAGAGGAAGAGACATCAGGACATGACTTGAGTAGTGTTAGGTATTCCTTTTTTAAATTTTAAATAAATCCCTACTAACACTCCGTTAATTGAACGTTTTGGGGATTGTTCGTAGTCTTAACAGGAGTTTGATGGAAGGTTAATATCCCTTTGTTCTCTGTGCTTTGGAGTTGTTTAAAGGCACCTTTGACACATTACTTTTGGTCCTTAGTAATTAGTAAAATAATGTGATTAGTTTTTTAATAAGGAATGAGTAATTGTAGTCTTCTTCTTTTTTAACATATGTGTGTTTGTCATAAATATTAACTGTACAAGCATTTTTTTTTAAAGATACATTTGTGAGGGATTTACTGGACGTGGGTCTCTGCTTTGGAGACGATGGTCAGGATGAAGGAGGCCGTCTCATTGGGATTGAAGGTGGTCGGCACAATCAGGTATTCGCCAGGCTTCAGCATCAGGAACTCCATCACCTCGCGCCCATTCATGTAGCTTTTTGTT
Source organism: Myoxocephalus aenaeus (assembly GCA_038501785.1). Lineage (NCBI taxonomy): Eukaryota > Metazoa > Chordata > Actinopteri > Perciformes > Cottidae > Myoxocephalus > Myoxocephalus aenaeus. Next base: position 12,532,769 of record JBAMJR010000053.1, on the reverse strand, counting down.
TGGGCAACAGGTTTGTTCCTGCTGAAGAAAGAGGCTGGGAACTTCCCCCTCTGTGCCTTGAACTGTTATGAATACATGTTTCAGTTCATATCATAGCGGCACAATGTAATCATGTACTGTGTTTAGACTGAAAATGTTACTTACTTCTTCAGTCATCTGAGAAAAAAATATGAAGAAAATGAAGTTTTTGTGAGGGACTGAAATGTGTGATTACTTGAGACTTGGAATATGCTGCATTCAAAATGGCTTAGAGAACAGATGTTTCATGATGTTTCATTGCGTTTTTGGCATAAGCCACAAAAATGTAAATGCTAACTTTCTGATTCAGGCCTGATATTCGTTTACAACACTGACACAGGGTGGTTACTGAGCCTACACAAGTTACATGTTTGCTTTAATTTAATGTGAATACTTTCAACAGCCACCTGCCACGTCTATGCATTATATATCCATAGTAGTCGTCACACTGTGAGAAGAACAATGATGGGTCATATTTACCTCAAATACATAGAATCCAATGTGGAGATTTTTGACCAGGCGTCTGTTTCTCTTGTCAGGCTTTTGCATGAGAGACACCAGCATGTTTTTGTTACCCTGTTTCGTAGAACATTCACTGAGTAATGCATCAATCTTGACACGATACTGTGGATTAGTGCAGAAACTGTCTGGAAGGCAAAGAGGGAAACATTTTAGCATTCTACCATTTTGCTCAGAGACGGGCGAATCTGTCTCATCATTTCAAAAAGGTTAAACCCAATTATTCTATGTATCAATGAAATAAACTGACAGAAATGATGGATGGATATAAAGATTCATGTAGGGGTGTGTGTGTGTGTTGTTGTTTTTTAAAAGTTTTTATCTCAATGACGATCTATATATTTTAACATTGGCACGCTCCAGTCTCCATACTGCTTTTGAGGGGACAGTTTTGCACCAATTATCCTGGAGTTACCGAAGTTATTCATGCATCCTCCAGCAGTTGTTCCTGCAACCCATCGACCGTCATAGAAGGCGGTCTTCCAGTGGCATGAAGAGTTCTCATCAAGGAATTCAGGACATATGCAGCAGATGTCAAGAGCTGAGTAGAACCTACAGAAGTCCTCCAGGGTCATCCTGTTGATATTGGGGATTCATTTAGATAACACATTGTTGTGTTAGCCTAGATTTATTTCAATCCAGCTATGAAACAAATCAATTTCAAGTTATACTAAATTGCAATCTTAATCAGGATTAAATTGTGATGCCTCTCTTCGCCATACGTGTCCTTAAATAAAAAATTAAATGTAGATACAATGTTTAATGAGTATACTGTATGTACATACTTAAACTGTACTTTTTATATGTAAAACTGTGGTTTCAAAATACAAACGAGTTTTTAATCCCTTTTTAATTATAAAGTATAAATAAAGTTTTAATCAAAGAACATGTTGAGAAAATAAATAAAAATGTGTCAGTTGCTGCTTTCTATCCCTTGTGTTGTCTTGGGGTCAAAATGACCCGTGTACGAGTGTATATGTATGTGTGTTGAAAACGTTTTGTATTTGGAATTTGTAGAAATGCCTGTTACCAAATTTTGATTTTACTTACCAAAACTCCCCATCATCCCTCTTTGCAAGGCACATCTCACGATCTTGAGGACTCACAGTATTCCATGAAGACGACCTTTAGGGAAGAAAGAGGAGAGGCAATATTGCTTTAATGAGAGGCAAGTAACTTTTCCGAAAGGGGGCGCAATCTCAGGGCCAAGAGCACACGGGTGAGGCCAGTTGGTTTGGACCAGATTAAAATCTTGCAAATCTTGGTGTAGTGTAGTGCATTTGGAGGAGCAAAGGTATTTCACCTTTGGCTTGAAAACTAGGCATTTTTATAAATATAAAGCCTGTAAATATTGTAGGGTTGAGTTAAAAAAAAAAAAAACAGAGCGTCTAACTAAATTAAACTTTGAAGTTGAAAGTAGATTGAAACATATTAGGCATTAATCTGCAGGGTATCGCAGCCTATTCCATGTTAATTTGTACTGTTTCACTTGTATTCCATCAGCCTTTTAGGAAACCCCTAACTATGTAAGTGCAATACCAAACCACTGGAGTTCTCATGCCTTGGGTAAGACAGAGTGACCAACAGATCACAGTGTAAACTGGGCAGATTCATTTGTGTGAATACTAATAGTTTCCATAGCATCATGACATCAAATTGAAAAAGCTAAATGTCATCAAGCTGCATTTCCAGTCCATCAAAACTTGGCTTGCCGAGACCTAAAACTGTCATAACCTGAACACCAGGGCCCTATTCCTCGTACCTGGTTTACTGAGTTAGCGGGCTAATTTTCAGGATAAGATGACGTAGGTCAGGCTTTTCGGTTCCTCGAAGCAAGTTTAGAAAAATCACCATAGCAACACAGCCAAAATTTTTAACCTGCTCCCGCGCAGATTTACTGAAATTCACTGGATAAGCTGGCCACTCCCACCGGACAAATCCGCCCATACACATATTCAAACTCCTAGTTATCTACACATACATGTATATACACATGTATAGTACATGATACATATGCACATACAGTACATATATCCTCATAAGTATATATTTATTTGTATACTACTGCCAGCAGGCACATTTAAATAAATATAATCTGATTGATTTGGGTGATGAAGCACTTAAAATTAGCCGATAATTAATTTTTGGTGGTGACCTAAACTGTGCAGTCAATCCAGAATTGGACCGTTCTACCCCTAAATCTACAAAACCGTCTAAAATGGCCCAATCATTATCCCTTATTATGGATCAAATAGGAAGCGTTGACCCGTGGCGTTTTCTATTTCCACGGAGCCAATCCTTCTCTTATTTCTCCCCAGTGCACCATTCATACAGCAGAATAGACTATTTCTTTATTGACCGAACCCTTCTTCCCTATGTCAGTAGAGCTGAATATTCAACTATAGTTGAATCTGATCATGCTCCAGTGATACTAGACCTCACATGCGCTTTTAATAATTCGGAACGCCCTTCTTGGAAATTAGACAAAACCTTGCTAGCCGACGCTTCTTTCTGTGAATTGATAAACAAAAAAATTGATGACTTTTTAGAATCTAATAAAAAAGATAACATCTCCCCTTCCCTGCTTTGGGAAACATTGAAGGCTGTGATCAGAGGTGAGATTATATCATATTCATCAAGAACCAACAAGATGAGGAGGAATGAACAGGAGCAGCTTATTAAATCAATAAACACAGTGGATGCTCAGTACTCTATGTCACCATCCCCTGAACTCTATAAAAAGAAGCTAGACCTGCAAACTCAATACAATTTGTTATCAACTGGAAAGACTGAAAAAATGTTGTTAAAATCACGTGGATACATTTACGAGCATGGAGAAAAAGCTGGCCGCCTTTTGGCACACCAACTTCAATGTCAAACTGCGGCTCAACAAATTCCACAAATAAGGAAAGTGAATGGTGACTTAACTAGTAATCCAGGAGAAATTAATGAAACATTTACCTCGTTCTACTCAAACCTGTATACGTCAGAAATGACAAATGATAGAACTGACATGGAACTTTTTTTTAATAACCTCCAGGCCCCTTCTATAAACATGATACATAAGTCAAAGACTGAACTTCCATTACAACATTTTGAAATTATTAAAGCAATAATGGCAATGCAAAGTGGGAAGGCGCCTGGCCCAGACGGTTACCCAATAGAATTTTTTAAAACTTTTCTGAACAAATTAACCCCAATTCTACTAGATATGTTTATAGATTCTTTGTCCCGTGGGTCACTACCACAAACACTAACTGAGGCATCAATTACTCTCCTTCTTAAACCAGGTAAAGATAACACAGAATGTGGCTCATACCGTCCCATCTCTCTCCTAAACAGTGATGTTAAGATCCTGGCCAAAGCTCTTGCCCTACGCCTAGAAATCACAATGAGTGATGTGATCTCGGATGACCAAACCGGTTTCATTTTGGGGAGACACTCATTTACCAATGTCCGTCAGCTTTTAAACATTATACACTCCCCTATGTCCAGTAGGGTACCAGAAGTGGTTATCTCGCTGGATGCAGAGAAAGCTTTTGACAGGGTTGAATGGGAATACTTATTTACATGTTTGGAGAAATTTGGCTATGGCCCTAATTTAATTTCATGGATTAAACTACTATACAACTCACCCAAGGCCTCTGTAGTTACAAATGGTAAGAAATCACAGTACTTCACACTGACAAGAGCAACCCGCCAGGGTTGTCCCATCAGTCCACTGCTATTTGCTTTGGCTATAGAGCCCTTATCTATCACACTCAAGTCGTTAACGACAATAAGTGGAATTATTAGGGGAGAGGAGGAGTACAAACTATCTTTATATGCTGATGATTTATTACTGTACATATCAGACCCTGTTCTAAGTGTACCTCACATTACCCACACTTTGTTAAGATTTGGTAAATTTTCTGGGTATAAACTGAATTTTAGTAAAAGTGAATGCTACCCTGTTAATAACTTAGCGGGAAAGTAAATTGCATAAAGATGAATGTGCTCCCCAAATTTCTCTACCTGTTTCAATGCCTTCCACTCTACCTTCCTAAGTCTTATTTTAAATGTATTGACAAAGCTTTCACCTCATTTATATGGAATGGCAAGAACCCTAGAATACGTATGGAGCTCCTCCAGAGGCCTAAACTACAGGGAGGGCTCGCTCTTCCTAATCTTTGCTACTACTATTGGGCAACAAATGTCCAAAAAATTACCTACTGGCTTCATGCCCCAGATATGAACTGGTGTCACTATGAGGCTAGGTCCTGCAGTTCAACATCTCTTACAGCTCTGGTCACCTCCAGTCTTCCAGTCTCTATATCACATTTCACAAATAACCCAATCGTCATCAACACCCTCAACATATGGTTTCAATTTAGACGGAACTTTGGTTTTAAATATCTTCTTAACATAAGCCCTATATGCAATAACCACCTCTTCCACCCAGCTAGATTGGATGCTACATTCTCTCTCTGGCGAAGAAAAGGCATCGTCAGATTTAAGGATATGTACATAAACAGGGTATTTGCCAGCTTTGAGGATTTATCACACACATTTAATCTTCCTCGGTCAAGTTTATTTCGATATTTCCAAGTCCGCCACTTCCTGAAGTGTCAAGACCCCAACTTTCCAAATATCTCTTCAGTGGCAGGCTTAGATGATATGCTCGAACTTCCATCCGACACAAAGCGGCTAATTTCAAGAATACATGACTGTATATCATCTCTTAAAAATGTGACCTTGGCGAAGATAAAGGCGGACTGGGAAGGTGAACTGGGAGTTGATATAGAAGAAGACGTGTGGAACTGTGCTCTACAAAGAGTGAATGACAGTTCATCTTGTGCAAAACTCGGCATAATCCAATTCAAAGTTCTGCATCGAGCTCATTTTTCAAAAGCAAGATTAGCTAAGATATACCCCAACTCAGATGCTAGTTGTAGCAGATGCCACCACACCCCAGCCAACTTAACTCATATGTTCTGGTCATGCCCTGCTCTGACATCTTACTGGTGTACGATCTTTAAAACACTTTCTGAGGCTCTTATTATTGATCTCCAACCCAACGCAGCTTCAGCTATATTTGGTGTCACAGACAGACAACACTGCACAATAACAAAAAAACACAAAAACATCATGGCGTTTATGACACTTCTTGCACGTAGAAGAATATTGTTGCACTGGAAATCAACAAACCCACCCAAGACATCTGTGTGGTTTGGTGACCTGATGCAATTCATCCATCTAGAGAAAATTAAATACTCGCTGAGGGGGTCAAGGAACAAATTCTTTTCCACCTGGGACCCGGTTCTGACATACTTGGGTAAACTCAAAACTATGCCTGATTCCCTCTAGCAGTATCTTTTGGTATAATTCCTAAATATCAGGCACACAATAGACATAACCCCTTTTTTATTTTTTTGTATTTTCTTTTCTTTTTTTTATTTTCTTCTCTTTTCATGTTTTAATCTGATTGTTGGATCGGTGATAATTTGGGCGCTCTGGTTTCTGCCTACTGGCCAGAACTGCTGTCAACCAGTTTGTGGATATGACTGCATGATGTGATGACTGTTTGATGTGCAGAGTGAAGCAGGTGTGTTTATGTTCAGATGTACCAGAGATATGTGTGTTTAGGTGCATGTATGTGTGCAGACGTCTGGCTCGGCGAAATGAGGTGACCTCCTTTTTTTTTATTTTTTTTATTTTTTTTAATTTATTTTTATGTATTTATTTTCCTATACTCTAGGTGGGTGTACCAGTGGGAGGGATGGGTGGGAGGGTATGTTGTATGTTTGTATATGTCAAGAAAAAGAGGGAAATGTCAGTTGAAATGCATGTTTACCATGTTATGTATCTACCAACATTTCCAAATAAAAAAAATAAAAAATAAAAATAAAAAATAAATAAAAATTAGCCGATACATTTTCCCAACACTGACGCATTGAACTTGTCTGATATATTTGCGACGCTTGTGTCTCGCAGCGGGGGCGGTGTTAAGCTTTTGCTGTAAATGATTAAGGTAATGAATTCCTCAAATGCATTCATGATCATGTCCTGCTTCTCATCGGAGAGAGAAAAAGAAGGTTCCTCTGAGTTTATTTGCCATTGCACTGTTAGAACATTGTGGTGTCAGTGCTCGATTATTATCCCTTCTGAAGAGGAACAGGCACGCACATTTATCCAGATGACTGACGTCTAGTTAGAATTAACGAGACCATTTCAGCACGGATCTTCCGAGTTAGCCTGACGTCAATCATCTCGCTAATTTAAGCTGGATAATAGGACATTTGCTCGACTTTGTTGAGCCAGGTACGAGAAATAGGGCCCTGACAGCCGAAGATTTCTCATGGCTCTGTTCCAAATGCTGTCAGCATGCTTATCACTGGCATGCTAACATAAAACCACATAAATCGAGGGGATTATACTTCAAAATGTGCACAGCAAAAATCTAGTATAACTTGGATGACTGTATGAGACACCAGCACAAACTGGATTTATCATTTTAACTTGTCTGCTGAGTTTGGACTAGTAATAATTTGGTTAAAGTTAAGAAGCTAAGATACTTTGGATATTGCTAATTTAGCTCATGTGAAATATATGAATGTAGAAGACCTGCAACAACTTGCTGCTTTTAACTGGCACAACCAGTTTAAAATAATGAGGAAGATATTATCAGACAACTACAGAAAGGCTTCTCATGGTTCTGTGCGAAATGTCCTTAACCTCTTTACACATCAATTACAAACACGTGTTTTTACCACTTATCATCAAGAAGCAGACAGACATTTGCATTCTGAAGAAATGTACCGGTGTGTGACAATGAATACATCCAAAATGTTCAATATTGTCACTGGAAAACAATATCTGTGTTCTATCTCCTGAGGTAGCAAATCAGAGCTTTTTCTCCGTGTGAAACAGTCACTGTACTCGGGGTCGTTCTTACGCATCACTCCAGTCTCCAGTCCACTCTCCTGTGCCCCAGGGGTTCCACAAACGCACCAGGTTTACCTGTTGCCCTTGGCTCACCGTCTTACCAGCAATTACCAGAGAAAACACAATTGTTATTACACAATATACAGTAAAAAAAAACATCTATAAATTAACCAAACATAAGCTTCAAGCTTAAAATCTTGACTGCTAGCATTTGCTCAAATATATATAATGCATTTAAAACAAATTCACCGTCTTCACTCCTGTGACAGCGTAGGCATGGCCTTGGACGATTCCATTTGGTAGCACAGTGTTGGCAGATGTCTCCTACAAGATATAGATGTGTATGTTATCATTGCAGGTAGTCGTGTGCAACATACTTTTCCTGAACCATGACATAAATGAACACAGAATTGGCAACAGCAGCTACATATAAAATATTATAAATGTAGCTAAGATTCATTTTCAGATTCAGGTTTCTCTAATACTCATGCATCAGCATGAGTATTAGAGAAACCGTCTTCTTGGTGGTTATTATATTAGATTAGCGCAATAAAAAAATACAAAAGGAGATATAAAGGCTCATCAATGCAACGTAAACACTGTTGCCACCTAAAACATAGTAAAAGCATATTTTAACCCTCCGAAATCATGAAATTCTCAGCCTGAAATAATGACTCATATTAAGTTCCCTCCTTGGACATTAATGTTTTCCAATTCGCCAACTTTATCACTTCAACAAATCTTTTAAATCTTGTAAAATGAACTAAATATAATGTGAAAATGATGTGTTGACTCAATCCAAATGAACCGATGACCGTATGCGACAGCTGCATCCACTAGTTTACCCGACCAGACTTAAACCATTCTAAAATCAAGAAGAACCAGCATGGTTTTGTGTGGAACGTTCATGCTTACCCCCTGCGGTGTACCACAGCCCATCAGTGAATTGGCTTCGCCAGCTCTACACATCAGGTCCCAGAGGTCTCTGGGAGGTTCTTTCAGATCAATACAGATGTGAACACCACCGGTGAAGTCCACCAAAGCCTCAGCAGGGGTTCCCGTACTCATGTCCGAGTAGGAACCACACACCCTGACACAATTGGGTGTGAAATTACTTTCACAAATACTCCAAAAAAGGTAAATATTGTGTGAAAAAATATTTTCGGACACAAGACATTGCTTTTTCATACTTGGCGTAGGCTTTCTCCAGCAAAGCAGGCCAGAACTCAGTTGGGTTTTTGGACTGAACGAAGATCAGTCTGCCGTCAATTGTTGGTAGCTTATCATCAATGACAACGTCCACCCATCTTCCAAATCTCCAGAACTGAGTGGTTGAGAAAGTAAAGAATATAAAAATTCACTCATATTAAATTGCGATAATTACTATTTAGCAGAATCTACTTCTTGACCAACACTTCTTGCAATGATTTACCCTGAAGTGGAACAGCCCACAGTAGTCCTCATCAAATCTTTGCTCAAGAGGAACAACTTGCTTAAGGATGACACTTTGGAACGTCAGAGCTCCGATAGACGAGAGAAACCAGCAGTTTCCTGTGTGGAAAACGGTCATTGAGTATGCAGGAAGGTAAGAGATTTACAAACCATTGATAATAATAACACAGTTAATTAAGAAGGAATAAAATGCATTGGTACAATATCTTCTCTGCTCTCCTTTATTGTCAGTTCTTGTAAAATGACATTGCTAGACCAACAATTTACGCATTATTATGAAATTAAGCAATTTTCTTACCAACCATGCCTTGACTAAAGTCAAACCTGGAGATCCCGTCAACTTCAAAACATGGATTTGAAACGATTTTCTTAAACAGAGAAATTGTTGACAACACTTGTTAAAGCTTTAATATGTTCCTAAATGTCAGATAACAATACAACAATACACTACAGCATTGTTAGGTTTGTCTTTGACTTCTGTTGTTTATCCTGAAAAATGCATTAAGCAATATTTCTGACATCAATACTGAAGCAAATTATTCACTGATGGTTACATAAGATAAGATACAATAATCCTTTATTATTGCAGGATTGCAAGCAGCAGTGCACACAAGAGACACATGGTAAATACAAAATAAAAGTAATATAAATAAACAGTAATAAAAACAGTAATAACAGTAAAGAAGAATACAGTAGCAATATTAAATATACAGACGGAATAAAATGTATTATATATTGCACCAGATGAATGTAATTAAAGTGGCCAAAGTGATTAAAGTTTTCTAAGTGTTTGTGGTCTACTGTGAGCTCAGCCTGTTATGCAGCATGAAAGGTTTGATAGGTTCTGCCTATATAACTGAGAATCAACGTCATACTTTTCAGCTCTGAGCAGATTTCAATAATCTCATAATCTCACAACTGTTTCATAAAATATGAAACAGTTGCTCGCGCATGGCACAAGCTAGACAAACATTAAGGATTCAAATGAAACACTCACCGATGGTCTCATCCACGTCACTTGCTGCCGTTGAGAAGGACTCAGTATCCCTTCGCCGATGGTCCTGCTGTCGGGGGGGAACATGTCGTCGACGTACCTCAGCTGTTTGATTAGACAGAACTGTTTCAGCTGCTCAAAGTCTTGGTTGTTAAACCGCTCGGGGTTGGTGAAGGTCCCAAAGCCATCTTTCAGTTTGCGGGCATTCAAAATGGTCATACACACACCAGGTGAAGCCATTGCTACGGTGTTGGAACTCTGTTCAGAAAAAGGAGATCAAAAACAATTTTGTCATGAAAAGGTTTGCTTTTTAAGATTATTTTTTTTTCATTTTTTAAGAAGTTTGCTTTTAAGATTCTATGAATACTATAGACTCCACTATTTCCTTAATAGCGATGGTAACACAAACAGCAGATTCAACAACATAGTTATATAACCAAGACACGGTATGGAAAAATATGCAAAGACACTCTGAACAAATCATTTGCATGCAAAGAAGCTTCAGTTTTAGGATTCATTCACTTGACAAAGCTGACACTTTGCATTTGGAATACACTCTTGAAAGAGAAATTCAATTACGTTTTTTGAGGTCAAGGTACTCTGTTGCTCAACATAGCTGTATTCTTTTATTCTCTGCACATTTCAGTTCCTCCTTTATTAGAAAGGAGAAATAAGTCTGTTTATGTTAAGGTGTTTTTTTTTACATATCTGCTTTTATTCTCAAAGCTAACACAAGTCTCAGTTATCTTTGCAACAAAAAAGGGAAATAGACACAACACAAAGTGATGAAGAACATTATGATGGTGATGGGGGGCGATGCCAGTCAGTAGCATGAGGGTTCCATAGTTTGTTGGCACATACATATTATTGATTATGCTAGCTATGGCTAGCTCGCTAGCTAGCCAGCTCATCATAGGGTGACCAGACGTCTGGATTTAGGCCGGACAGTCTGGATTTTCAATGCCCTGTCCGGCGTCCGGCGCAGCATCAAGCCGGACGCGTATTTGTCCTCCTTTTTGCAGACCTGCAAACTTGTCACCTTACGGCGAAATTCACCGTTTTGAACTGGCCGGCCAGCGTTTCTGAGATTGGAGCGAGACACGGAGAAAAGCTGATGTTTTGATCTTCGTAATAGAACATCTTTGATGAGTCTTGGCCAATCAGCGTTAAGATGTCTCCAGCGGCCGTCTCTCATAATGCGTTCTTCTCTGTACTTGATGAGAAAACACACAACTGAAAGTTGACGTTCTCTGAACACTACTGTTGTTGAGTCACAATATGTAATTTTAGGATATTTTCAGGCGAGAAGTTAGTTGTCAAAGCATCAAATCTGTGGTCGGTTTGTCAACCGGGCCGTCAGCGCTCTGCTGCCCGCCGAGAGCAGCCTGATCCCGGCAGGACTTTTTGAAATGATCCGCTGGCTCTGGTTTCTCCGTAGCGGTTAAACATGAGATATAATTCTGTTTTGAGGATCTAATGAGCAATCTTTATTAGTTTATTATTTATTCACAGTAACGTTACATCAGTTTGACTGAGGGAAAGGTTAAGATTTATAATCTAATGTTTTCATTTTACTTTTACTTTGAACTACAGCGGTGTCTTTTTACTTTTGACCGAATTGTTTGCAATTATATGTGTATCTATATAAATATATAAGTATATATATCAAATACATAAAAAATACATACTAATTAATTGTCAATTACAATTCATTATTACATATTAATAATGTATTACATATATAATATATATACATATTACATATTAATAATATATATAATATATATATTACATATAATTATTTTTTTAAATACATATTAATTAATTGATAAAGCAGGGTATGCTCCAAGGAGATCAATTACAGTAAAACGGGCTCACATCCCCTCTCTTCACACTTAATAAAATCAAACTGCACCCCTCCTATGCAATTATTCACAGCCTCACAAAATACCGCATAGTGTCCTCCTTTTTGGTGGACGCGTCACCACCGTGGCCTGGGCCCAAAATGCCCAGGCCCGGCCCGTAAATATTACAACACAGAAAATAAGGATTTTCTGCAAAACGTGGCAACACATGCAAGAGCCAATCAGCTCTTTGATGGTGCGACAGCCAGGCGTTTCCCATCATGCCCTGCGCCATGCAGTCGGTGGAGAGCAGCTGCGACGCTTTCTCTCAAATCTGTGGAATGTGAAGTTTGACTTCCTCGTGTCCCCGTGAATGGCGGCCGCTGTGTGGTTTGAGTCATGGAGTTTAAAGCGCTTGAGAACCCTCAGAATTATTTTTATTTCTGTCATGACATGTTGTTGTTGTTGCTCTTATATTTACAATAGGAAGGTCATATTTGTACGACTTTATTGTTAAAACGACTTTGTTGTATTTTGTTGTTGTTTGAAGGATTCTGAAGATACCCATGTTTTAAAAACATTAGTGTAATTCATACACCACAAAATGAAATATTGTGCAGGAAATAGCCCACGTCTATGTGGTAACTTTCCTGACGAGTAAACTTCAACCCAATTTGTTGTCAAACCAGCTGTTGAAATAGGCATTTGACAGAAACTACATTCTATTCCTTTAAACTATAAACCACAACATGAACACAAGCCGTCTGTCCTGTCAAGACCGGGTGTGATAAGCGGAGACTCAGGCGCAGAGGAAGGAGACCGGAGGCAGGTTTGAGGAGAAAAAAATCCAAAACGTACTTTACTAGTCAAAACAAAACAAAACTAGGAACTGGCAAGAGTCAAAAGCTCACAGAGGTGACGTACAGCATGAACAGGAAACAAAGACAGACTGACAGGGGACAAGGGAAAGCGGGGGAGTATATATAGGAGAGGGGAAACACAGGTGCAGGGAATGACAATCAGGAGACACACACACGCACACAATTAACCGGCCCTTACAAAAACTGAGGCTTGTTTTGCCCAAATTATACTTTACCCTGGACCACAAATATGAAAATGATACCGGAGAAGTAAAAGAGTTCAAGCCCCTAATACCGTTTTCAGTGTCTAAAAAAGTAACAAAGTCAATAACACAACAGGAAATTAGCTTTTTACTAAGACAATACCACAAGAAGCAAAAGTGTAAATCGACCTAATTGAAGTTTTTCTCCCATATGAAGATTTCAATCTTACCTCTCCAGCTGGAAAGGGGACCTTTTGAGTGTTGGATGAAGTGCAAGTACAAAAGAAGACGCTCCAGTTTTTATATAATACCTACAAACGCCTGAGGCTCCTTCTAGATGTGCCTTCATGAAACTCCACCTGAGGCAAATCAATATTCAACCTGATTTATCTCTGTTTTTGGTCCTCACCAACTCCTTGGGGCAAATCCAACTAGCATCGTCTGAGAGGTGGAGGACACAGACATGCACAACAACATTTTCGGTAGATGTACAAGTTCTAACTCGCCTAACTAACCTGTATTGTATGTCTGTAGAGGAGAAATCCTCTGCAAACACAGGGAGAACATGCAAATTCTCTCTCACAGACGTCCATATGATGTGACTGTCATGGAGGAAATAGACAGTGTTTCGTTCATTTTCTTTTTGCCAATGTCTACTCCACAGTGTGTGACGCAGCCTAAACAAGATATCGGGGCACTATTTTTGTGAATTTGGATGCAGAGAGCGAAACAATGTTGTTTGCAGGAGGCCAAATATATTTCCATGCCCAAAATGCCCGTAAATATTACAACACAGAAGATAAGGATTTTCTACAAAACGTGGCAACACATGCAAGAGCCAATCAGCTCTTTGATGGTGCGACAGCCAGGCGTTTCCCATCATGCCCTGCGCCATGCAGTCGGTGGAGAGCAGCTGCGACGCTTTCTCTAAAATCTGTGGAATGTGAAGTTTGACTTCCTCGTGTCCCCGTGAATGGCGGCCGCTGTGTGGTTTGAGTCATGGAGTTTAAAGTGCTTGAGAACCCTCAGAATTATTTTCATTTCTGTCATGACATGTTGTTGTTGTTGTTGTTGAAATTCTCCCAGATCTTTTTAACAAATGCTCTTATATTTACAATAGGAAGGTCATATTTGTACGACTTTATTGTTAAAACGACTTTGTTGTTAAAATACTTTGTAATTAGACATAGTTTAGTATTTTGTTGTTGTTTGAAGGATTCTGAAGATACCCATGTTTCTAAACACATTAGTGTAATTCATACACCACAAAATGAAATATTGTGCAGGAAATAGCCTACGTCTATGTGGTAACTTTCCTGACGAGTAAACTTCAACCCAATTTGTTGTCAAACCAGCTTTTGAAATAGGCATTTGACAGAAACTACATTCTATTCCTTTAAACTATAAACCACAACATGAACACAAGCCGAGTGGTTCACTGACGGAAGCAAAAAACGAACTATTATTTTGTCTTATTCATCATCGTCTACTCCTATTATTGTTAGTCGTAGTATGCTTCTCAAATGGAATAAAAAACAGGAAATCAATCAATTTACATTTTAGGTCTATACCATTCATTCATCCGTGTGCTTCAAGCGATCACATTCATCTGGATTCAAACACAAGATTAAGGTTACCTGTCTCTGTGGATGGAGACTGTGATTGCACTACATCTAAAGGAGGAGCCACAGTATCATTTGCACTTTGGCGATCATGAGACGTATAAGCTACACATGAAAGAAGTTATGTTGCAGCCATAACATGCAGTCAAAAAATAAAAAGATACATTTAAAACTGAGGCTTGTTTTGCCCAAATTATACTTTACCCTGGACCACAAATATGAAAATGATACCGGAGAAGTAAAAGAGTTCAAGCCCCTAATACCGTTTTCAGTGTCTAAAAAAGTAACAAAGTCAATAACACAACAGGAAATTAGCTTTTTACTAAGACAATACCACAAGAAGCGAAAGTGTAAATCGACCTAATTGAAGTGTTTCTCCCATATGAAGATCTCAATCTTACCTCTCCAGCTGGAAAGGGGACCTTTTGAGTGTTGGTTGAAGTGCAAGTAAAATAGAAGACGCTCCAGTTTTTATATAATACCTACAAACGCCTGAGGCTCCTTCTAGATGTGCCTTCATGAAACTTCACCTGAGGTAACCTTACCGCAGTTTATCAGTATCCAGTATCAACATACAGTAGGTGACAGTTAGACCAATAGACAGACAGAGAAAGAGGGTGATTGAGAGATTACACAAGAGCTGTCGCTCCACATTCATAGAACATTTTGATTATCTTTCATTTCGTTCATGCTGCCCTGCCTTGTTCAAACATCCACAACCCGTATGTTTAACAGCAGATAAGGAAGAACAACAATGGCGTCATGAGTCGCGCATGCGCAAGCGTAACCTGTTAAGGGCGTAACGTAAACATTTCCATGAAAGTACAGGCATTTCTCCATGTATTTATAAATGACGTGTTATGTCCGTGTACTTTGTACTTTTGTACTATGTAAAGTTGTCATGTAGTTCATGGGGAGAGTGGTCGTCCTGAAATCTCCAGGTCGCCGGTTCGATCCCTGGTCTCCCCATAGTTTCATGTTGAAGTGTCCTTGAGCAAGACACTGAAGCCCCAGAGCTTCACAGCAGCACACTGCCCCTTCATTACTAGGGATGGGTAAAATGCAGAGTATAATTCCCCCACTGTGTAATTAATAAAGGTTTAAAAAATAAAATAATGCGCCCCACCTGTAATACCTCCGCGCCCTACAGTTTGAGAACCACTGCACTATGTAATAAGATCTATTCATTTTATTAGTTGGAATGCTTCAGCAGTCCAACTATTGTTATCCTCTTCTTTATTAAACTTTTTTATTATTATTATTAGTTGGAATGCTTCAGCAGTCCAAGGGTCTCGCTCCACCACTTGACCACCAATGGCTCTTTTAAGAGCCACCCACTTTATTCTGAAAGCGCCACAATCCTGACATGAGTTTACTGAACAACTGTAACGTCGTAATCATAAATTAGTACTACTTCTATATATCTATGTCTGTCTATAAGATGCAACTATTTGAGAACATTCTACATTAATTGTTTAATATCTGGTTTCATTAAAGCTGCTTAAGAGCGGTCTCATATTTTTATAAGCCGTATATATATCAACTGTGTGGACTTCCAGTAGAAAATTTGCCAATTTTGTTTTTGTTTAGGTTTTAATATTATTTATAATATGAATAAAAGTGTACACAACATTGCACATAAGTATGTCTAGAATATGAAAAGCGGTTAACCAGCTAGACGTCTCTGCAAAAAGCAGGTCATACATATAGTGGGGGATATAAATCATATTAATAAACATTAAGGCGTGATTAGGAATCCTAAAGATATAGTAAGTGTATGTTTAAGAGTATCAAATATACTAAGAATGAACAATTAATCCCAACAGGAGTGTGTTTGTAGACACCAGATTAACCTCTTTTTAATAAATAAATAAGAACAAGAGTAGAGTGTTTTTACATTGGATCTCTGAACAAACATCTCTTCTCGCTGTCAAACTCTTTGTTTCGGGCTTTTGATGCATTTTAAAGCATTTTGGAGAGAAATCACAAAGAAAAGACACTTAGCTGCGTCTCACACAGAAGATGATGGGAGACGTTTAAACGCTTTACAGACTAAATACAGAAGCGTAATGACGTTTATTTCACAAACGTGTGAAGATAAACTCCTTTGCTATCAGTTGGATTACATAACAGTGTTTCTTTGCAGCGTATGTGGGTGGGTAGGTCCTTAGGGATTTCCTGAGTGTTCATTGGGTAGTTTCACACAAAATGTCGATTGACCACTGAATTAACACATAAAGGTGAAAGGTGGAACTCGGTGTAAAACAGTTTTGTAGTCTCTTCTAAAATGTAGCTGTGAAGCTCCTGTCCACATGATCGCGATGTGCTCCAACACAAGAAGCTGATGGAGAAGACAGAGTATGTATATACAGTATATATGTATGTATATATATATATATATATATATATATATATATATATATATATATATATATATATATATATATATATATATATATATATATTTATTTATTTATATATATACATATATGTGTATATATGTGTATCTATATATATATTTTTAGATATCGAAACCCCAGTTTTATTTATAATGATATAAAATCACAGTTGTTAAGAAGTTTTAATTTGTTTTAGGTTGTATATAATTAATTAACTTTCATGGAAACCCCTGTTATAACAATGTTATAAGCGCGAAATAGACGGTTTGTCTCAACTGAGCTGCCGTACTTTTTAAGACCACGTGCTTTTGTTTACCAGGAAGTAGCTCGCAACGATACAGCCATGTAGCTAACCGTCTATTTAAGCATATTTACGGGCTTTCAAGTAATTCAACAAAGAGTTATATTTTAGAAAACAGTTAAGTATGAAGGATACGATGTTATATCGCGCTCTTTAGAAGAAGCTTACGTTATTTTGTAGCTCTTTTGAGCGTGAATTAGAGGTTTTAACATAAAGAAACCCAACGATAATAGTGATGCGGTCCTTGAACTACGTTCAACGAGTCAGTTTGGATTTCACAGGAACTCTGTTTCCTCATGCGATCTGTCTGGGCGATGCAGACAACGACTCGGTGAGTTAAGTTCACGGTGTTTCATGAATTACGTGTTCCCAGTTTGTTCCCAGTTTGTTCCCAGTTTGTCGAGCAAGGACCAAAAGAACCTGGACAAGGATACAGATTATGTACATACTTTAAAAATGTAATTTGGTGTAAGAACGTAAGACTTTCTGTAGACTGGCTAACTTTAATTGCTCTCATCAGATGTTAAGTCTTCTTATAGAAATAAGGTCACAAAAGTTCTGTGTGCAACATATTTAAATGCTGAATGCTTCTCACATCTGATAATGTCCTTTCTTCTTCTTCTCGTCATATATTTGAATGTCTTTGTTGTTTTTTTGGACAGTTGCTCAGACAAAAAAAAAAGCCAATTGGAAGATGTCATCAGCAGTATCTGCATCTTCTTAATTAGTGATGAATTTGATCTGATGTCATTGATATTTTGAATTTATTTAAATTTCAAATCCCTTATTAGTCACACAAGGTGAAATGTATTCTCTGCATTTTAACCTATCCTTAGTAATTAAGGGAATAGTAGGGCTTCATTATAAAATCCACACATTAGAATCAGTTCTACATGTGGACCTTTTGGTCGGTTGCTGATCGAGTAAACCGGACGTTGAAATGTCTCAATATATTGTTTTGGGAGCATGAATTCAGTGTGCATGCAGCTTTTCCTTATTATTGTTTTTGTCCTTACCAACAAGCCTGAGACAACATGCATACACGTGTTGTGGCATCTCCAATAATACTACATCTTAAAAAATATATATAAACCACAAGATGAATTATTCAGCGAGTAAAATCAAAATGTCGCGACGTAAAGCATGTCTAACTTTCAGAGTATTCTTCACAGTGTTTGTAAAAGTGCCGTCTGTCTCCATCCTCTGCAGCTGAACGAGCTGGTCGTGGGCGACACCAAAGGGAAGCTGCTCGTGTACAAGAACGACGACGCCAAACCCTGGGTCACGAGAACCTGCGTGGGCATGGTGAGTACAGAACCCGGGAAACCGGAGGCAACGCTTACGATTTCACAGATAATTGGTTTCTCTTACTCATACGATGTGTCTTTGTTTGGCAGCTGACTTGCGTTGCGGTCGGAGATGTCTGCAACAAAGGAAAGGTGAGTTATGAAACGATCGGCTGCAGCGTATCATGGATATTTTGGTGACGTTCCCAACATGGTGCGTTTTCTTTCCCCCCCGTTTGGCAGAACTTCGTGGTCGCTGTTGGAGCGGAGGGCTGGTTCCACCTCTTCGACTTGACGGCCGCCGCCGCGAGTAAAGCGGATTCCTCCAGTCAGCACGAGTTCACGTCCGCAGAGGACCAGAAGCCTCTTTTCACCCAACACATTCCGGCCAACACCAAAGTCATCCTCATCAGCGACATCGGTAAATGACCTCCTTACGAACCTCCTGTATGCGTCCCGCGTGTCTGGCTTCCTGACCGTGACCACGCCGTGCGTGCACACCTGACCCGCAGACGGAGACGGCCGCTGCGAGCTCGTGGTCGGCTACACGGACCGAGTGGTGCGAGCGTTCCGCTGGGAGGAGCCGTCCGAAGGCGCCGAGCCCGGATCTGGACAGCTGGTTCTGCTGAAGAAGTGGCTTCTGGAGGGCCAGGTACGAGTTATTACTGAAGCTGTGAGGCGCAGCTCTTCAGTAGGAGTTGGTTTCATCCTCCAATACGTGCACCGACTGTATGAACTACTAATGCAACAGTATTTATGGTTTATTGATTATCAGCAGCATCATATTGTCATGGTATCTTCTCATCAGCTTCCATTCTACAAATGTATGTTGTCTAAATCAAGGATTCAAAGTATACAGTATATTATCTTTAAAAAAAAAAAAGTTTTACATACAAGTTTCATAACAGTGCAAGAAGATAAGATAAAATAAGATAATCCTTTATTAGTCCCGCAGTGGGGAAATTGTAGGATTACAGCAGCAAGAGATGGTAGTAAAATAAGAAGCAAGTAATAAATAAACAGTAAAACAGTAATAAAAAAGTCAAAATAATCCACAATAGCACTATTGTATAAACCAAAACAACTAGTTGATTAATTGATTAGTCGATCCCAAATAAATCTACAACAATTTCGAGAAGCAGTTGATCACCAAAAGTTATTTATTGAGCAGTAAAATCAAACATTTATTTTTCTGATTTGATGCTTTTCTCTGCTTTGCATTATTCTGAATTTAATATATTTTGGTTTTGGACTGCAAGTCACACGAAACAATTAAATTGAAGACGTAATCCTGGACTACTAACTACTAATCAATGAATCTAACGATTCTCCATACACTTAGCATATTGTGATGTATGTCGTTAAAGGAAGATATCCGTACTGTAAATTCTATTGAACTATTTGGTCCGGCCCTTCTGGATATTTATGACAGACGTCAGGTGAAATGAAATGGAAGCTTCTTATGTAACCACACAAAGTGAAAGTCAGTTTAGTGTGTGTGTGTGTGTGTGTGTGTGTGTGTGTGTGTGTGTGTGTGTGTGTGTGGTGCAGGTGGACAGCTTGTCGGTGAACCCGGGTCCAGAGGGTTTACCGGAGCTGATGGTGTCTCAGCCAGGCTGCGGCTACGCCATCCTGCTGTGTTCCTGGACTCAACACGACTCCAGCGGCTCCGGAGAAGAAGCCCCTCCCACCCCCGGGAGGTAACCGCCGTCCCCAAAAAAATAAAGTTACAGACGCGTCGACGCCAGAAACTGCGATTGAGTGATTTGATTTCTTTGCTCGCAGCGAGGGGCCTTCCAGAGATGTAGTTCTCCATCTGACCACCGGGCGGATACACAACAAGAATGTTTCCACTCATCTTATCGGCAGCATCAGTAAAGGTCAGTTTGTCTTTTAGTGAAAGTTACTCATAAGTTATGTATAAAAAAAGGGATCTAACCTTTTATTTGACTTCTGTTTTTCATCAGGCTCTAAAGAGGAATCTTCTACATGTGGGCTGTTTGCTCTCTGCACTTTAGATGGTAAGTCACGGCAAAGCAATTCAACGGCTGTGGACTTATTTTAGACCAACAGTCTCTTGGTGACACCTTGATGAGCCGACACATTAGAGCTCATAGCCTCATATGAGAAACATTAAGAGAAACTGTTCCTGCGTTTCAACCTCATTTCAGGCTTTAAATGTGTGTTAAAGTGTTAAAGGCTCCCGGAGCAGCTTCCATTTGGCAAGAAAGTGTTTGGACTGAGTTCAAATCATTTTCCTTCCTTTATAATAGATATTTAGCTTTTTCATTGTGGCTGTCGGCCGCACACATTAAAAAAACATTCTCTTTGAATTATTTCATTTCTCAAAGGAGACATTAAAAGCCAGCTTCTCAGAATCGGGGTTTGCCAGACAGCGCTTTGTTTCAGTGTTTCTTGAGCTTTGTTCACTACATAAACACTTAGAGCCGTACTTTAATCTCTTTTTACCTTCATGTTCAGGTACGCTGAAGTTGATGGACAGCTCTGAGCAGCTGCTGTGGTCCGTGCAGGTGGATCATCAGCTGTTTGCGCTGCAGAAGCTCGACGTTACTGTGAGTTTGTGTATATTTATGGAGCTAAATATATATTTTGGGGGTATTTATTCAACTCTCTTTGACATAAAATACAAAACGGATAAACGCTGCATTTCCTCAGTTTGACATTTTTGTCTCCATAAATACCTTTTCTCAAAAAGTCGTTAAAAGGCAGCTGGAAGTGTTGTTTTGCTGACTTCTGCTGGTTTGACTTACCTCACCTTGCTGCAGTGAAGTGGTAGGGGCCGTTACACGCCTGTTACACGCCGTTACACGCCTGTTACACGCCTGTTACACGCCTGTTACACGCCTCTCCTCAGACTGGTGTTAACTTGCGTGGTGACTTTGCAGAGGTTTTGTTTTGATAATGTTTTTTATTCATGTCATTGTTTTTGTTCTCCAGGGAGACGGCAGAGAGGAGGTGGTGGCGTGCGCCTGGGACGGTCAGACCTACATCATCGACCACAATCGGACCGTCGTGCGCTTCCAGTTCGACGAGAACGTCAACGCCTTCTGTGCCGGTGAGCGACCTCATCCTGGACCCCCAAAATGATCCTTTATATCGGGTCAGATCCTCTCCCGTGTGTCTCTTGTACTCTTGTACTTTGAAGCAGGAGCTCTGGCCGGTGTGAGTGAACGCATGGCTATGATTTCAGGCACCTGGTGGCACCAGTAGGTGGCGACGTTGAGCTTCGGGTTCGCCCGGTCTTCTCCCTGTTTAGATCTTTCTGCAGCGTTTAAACAAGCCACAGTTCATTTAAAGGAGCTAATATGACATTTGCAGTCGTAAGTGGATTAGAGAGAGACTTTGTTTGTGTGTGTGTGTGTGTGTGTGTGTGTCAACCCTTTCCGTCTGCCTGCTCTGTGGGACCATTAATGTAGATTAGACTGGTTTCTGTTTGTGTGGAAGCCCGCTCTTCCACAAAGACTCACATTAGTATCCAGGCTGCTGATGTGTTCATTGGGATTCACAAAACACAGTAAATCACAGCGCTGCCCGCCACATATTGGGTGAAAACACGTCTATATAACTAGTTTTTGAGTGTGTTTTCTGTGTGTGTGGCTGCAGGTCAGTACACATGTAAGGATGGGAAGAACAGCCCCTGTCTGGTGTACGTCAGCTTCAATCACAAAATCTACATCTACTGGAAGGTGGAGCTGGAGCGCATGGAGTCCACCAACATGTTGCGCGTCCTGGAGGAGAAGCCCGAGTTCAGCAGCCACCTGAAGGCGCTGGGAGTCGGTAAGTCCACCAATCAGGGAGCTTCAGAGTCACACCGACGTCTCCTCTGTTTGTTGTGGTAATTAGAGAAGCGACCAACCGGGACTATTTGTTGTCAACTTGTTTGCCATCGAGTTGTAACACCCAGACTCTGACCTGAATCCTGATGAAGAGGGAGAATAAACCGATCCCCACATGACCGGGTTTTACTGCTAACGACCTCCTGCTCCACTTTAATGGGACTCACGCAGGAGCGACTCGTACAAACACTTTCTTTCTTTCTTTCTTAGAGGGTCATGATTCAACCAGTTTTCTAATATATATTTTGGTTTGGTCACTTATTTGTCTCCATTGCACGGTGAGACTCCAGTGACCTCTTTGTTCACGCCTGGAATATCTCACCAACTATTGGATGCCATGAAATTTGGTTCCCGCCTTCTTATTCCTCTCAGGATGAACTGTAATGACGTTTCAATCGGGTCCAAATGTGTCCAGTACGTTGCTTTATAACCAGAATAACATTCCCATCAGCGTCGCTTCCTGCTGCTGCGTTAATAATTCAACCTCTGGGCCTGTTTTCTTTCTGACTGAGGATTTCACAGGCTTGTTATCTAATCACCCAGTGTGGAACACGTCTGATGTGGCAGCCAGGGGACAAGGAAGTAGAGAGGAGGAGAGAAGGAAGGAAGGGGATGTTTGGCTTTACATGACTGCAGTTTTTGTCCACGTGAGAACTTTAATTTAGGCAACAAAAAATAGCTTTTATATCGCCATTAAATACGCAGAGCTGCAAACAAAGAGGATTCGTACTGTAGGTGTTGGTGTGACCTGATAGAAATGTCAGCAGCAGCTCTCTCATTCACTTTAACAACCAGACTTTAAGCCAACGGTGACGACGGAGAGTCTGTCAGTTCTCCATTTTCTGATTATAGACAGATTCTCCTTCGTTCAATCATCAGATAGTTTCAACTCGTTTCGCTGTAGTTTGACTCTACAGCAGTTGAAGCTGTTTTTGGGTCATTGTAGGTAGAAAAATAATGTAAAATATGGAGCTGGGGAGGCGGGTAATGTTTGAGAAGAAACATTCATAATGTCTGAGAGAAGAAAATGGGAGATTCTCTGAAAATAAAGTGGGAGATTTGCAAGAAAATACTCATCAGTATGAATTTCCACGTTTTTTTCCCGTTCATTTTACAATCTTGTACCACTTTTATCTCGGGTCAATAACTGTGACTTTTCTGCCCCGTAAATGAACGACTTTAATCCTGTAATTGGTACGACTCCCTACCTCTTAACCTGTTCCCACACTGAGTGTCTCACGTCTGTGTCTCCCCCTCAGATACCGACGACCCGACAGCAGTGAGATCTCTGGTGGCCGACGTTCTCTACAAGGATTCCCAGAGTTAGCGCGCTCATCAACACGCTGCCTCTCCTCCCCTCTGACTGTAAATACTGTTAATAAACACCGCTTGTCCGTGTCCTGTGCTGCTGGTCTTGTTATTGACGGTCGGGTTCAGGTGTGTAATCTGCTCGCTTGTTTTCAACACAGTCAGTGTGTCAGCACATTTTACACATGCTGTGTGTTACATATTTCAACATAATATGTGTTATTTTAACACATCTTTGTGCTCTAAAATACTCAAAAAATAAACAATGATGTAAAATTCAGATGACATTTATTTGATTTCATTTATTTCATTAAAACATTGGACCGATATTCACAGATCTGTTTAAAAAAAAATACCACTGTAAAACTTCCATTAAATAGTCAATACATAAGAAATAACTCATTCAGTCTTGTGACCTTTGAAGAACATTCATATCATTAAAACATTTGACAATGTCCACAGATGTGTTTTCTAATGTGCAAACCAACATTGTGTACACAAAATACAGTAAACACATAAGAAATAACTCATTCAGTCTTATGACATTTAAATAACTAGTTATAAATCTGAATGAACAAACATACATTTATACATTTATAATCAACGTATGTTTGTGTTATTGTTTTCTTGCTTTCCCGCTGAATTTAAGCATATTTGAATTCCTAAGGAAAATAAACTAACAAGGATTCCCTCAGTAGTGGCAAGCGAAGAGGGCCGGTGTGAGGCCGGTAAAGAACATTTCTGACCACATCTTAACTGTACCAATTCAGATATTTTACAAAGTAAAAGTCCTACATCCAAAATATTTAATTGCTGATAAACATGTTTAAACTTTTTGGGGATGTAGGACTTTTACTTTTGTTTGTGTCACGTGGATCTCTCCGCTCGTTTGAATGTGTTTCCTAAAAAAAACAAGGCAAACAAGGCCGACTCCTTTGTTATTAAAAAGGATTTAGCGAGCCACACAGAGGTAAAAGCAGAGGTTTGTCACATAATCATGTCCTGAAAGCCAATTCAAGCGACTGCTTTCAGGTCATCAGTGTCAGCGCACATTAAAGGGTTTCTAGCATGGTTTTCAGAATCAGAATCAGAATCAGAAACCGTTTATTTGCCAGGAATGTTTTCACACAAACGAGGAATTTTTTGAGGCGGAAGGTGCATACATTGGACGTGGACATGGGACGTAAGACGAGACAAACAACAATCAACAATCAACGAAAACAACAGTGCAATTGGTATTAAAATATGTGTAAGATAAGCAAGTGCTCAGTCAACAGATGCGTTACATGGCAGAAATAACATTTCTGCCATGTTATTTGCTAATGCTAACACACTTTTCGGGTGTCGGGAAGTCTTTTAATGTACAAAAGCGGTTGCATGCCCTTTAAAGTCAATGCACTTAAAACAAAATATTTATTTACATCACAACCTGTATGTTTCCATTTAGTTTTATATATTTTATACTAGTGTTTATTATGAAAACAGATATGAAAACAGATATAGAATGCTGTTTATTTTCATATATATATATATATATATATATATATATATATATATATATATATATATATAATATGTTCATGGTTCATTTGCACACAAAAACGTAAAACAAAAAAAACTAAAAATGTTTTTTTTCAAGCCATCGCCTTGGGGGCAACCCATGGAGGGAGCTCCTCTCCATGGGCTGCGCATTCTTACATATACTGTATCATGCACCATATACATGTATATACAGAAAGCTTCCCTTTGTTAGACTAGACTCCTCTGACACACAGAGATCTGGGGACAACGTACAGTGTGTGTACGTGCATTGTCCCGAGAGGGGGAACCGAATTCCTCGGAGAAAACCCCGCCGACACCAGGAGCTAGTGCAAGCTCCCCCGGGAGGCGCGAACCCGTGTCCTCTTACTTTTCGGAGGTCGTAGTTGTAGCGGGTTAAACCACTACACTATAGTGCCGGCTAATAATGTATGTGCATGTGTCATATTTATCTTTGTTTTATTAATATTAGTTCATGGTGTTGCTAGTTGCTTGATGAGTTATACTAGCAGACGGAATGAACTAAACTGTAAGATAATTGTAAAAAAACAACTTAAACATGCCAGTGAGCTCGTCGAAACCCAGGGCGACGTGACGTCACGTGGTCTTGTACCACGTGACCAAGCCGCCGCCGCAGATTCTAAACAAAATATCATGTCAAAATAAAAGCCTGTACAAAATATTCTTATTTACAGTTAAGGTTAATGTTAGAAGAACGTTAATGTTAAAAGAACATTAATTAATTAATATAAATAAATAAACCTGGATATGTTAGCAACAGTCGTGACTACAGGCAGTTTAATGTGCATGTACATACTATGTACACAGCACGAATCAACTTTTCAATTAATCATTGCATTGTTTAATGCTGTTAGCATCATATCTATATTTCCATCTCATACTGTCTGTATGAGGAGACCAGAGTGCAGGTTCACCTTTCTACCAGCAGGTGGCAGTATCCGTGTATGTAAACCATACATTTAGTTACATTTAAAATAAGAGATAAAATAAAATAATCCTTTATTAGTCCCACAGTGGGGAAATTGCAGGATTACAGCAGCCTTGCACACAATAGAGACACATAGTAAAAACAATCAAGTAATATAAATAAAATAACAATAAACAGTAGTAAAAACAGTAAGAGAAGAATACAGTAGCAATTTTAAATGAAATATACAGATGGAATAAGAGTATATAAAAGTATTTAAATGTATTTATATTGCACCAGGTGAGTGCAATTAAGGTGTCCACAGTGAATAAAGTGTCCAAGTGTCCAAAAGTGATTAAGTGTTAGTGGTTTACTGAGAGCTCCTGTGTCTTTGTTAATTAACTAGGTTATTGATACAGATGTATTTAATGACGTTTATTTCCTCTGATATTTAATGTGCATGGTTAATTTGCAGCATAGTTGTATACATCATGTATTTACTTGTTATATTTGTGTCATTTTAGAACCAAACATTCCTACATGGAAGAGTGAGCGTGTGTTAATCACAAGGCAATACATAATGACAATTAAAAAACAAAGACACAGTTGGTTTATGCTTATTAAACACGCATATAATTGACCTACCTCGTTGATTTATTTGTCACACTTAAATCATTGAATGGTACAGAAGAGGTCAAAGGGCCAAGATGAGAAGATTAAGTTAAAATAACTTTACCATGTGTAAACAACTTGCCATTTCAAGTTAAGAGGACTTACATTCCAAATTTGTTTCAACTTCCATATAAACGTTATTTTGACTGATAATTGAAAGTGTGCTTGCTAAAAAAGAAATGACCAATAATTCTTACTTCTGTTCAAAAGATATAACATGTATTTGAAGAAAATATACACAGACTGAAACATTCGCTACAAGTACATCTCAACACACCCAAATAGAAAATATATATAGAAAAAACATGACTTTTTCACTGAAGGACAAAAGACTCAAATGATTTAAACTGAAATCTGTGCACGGTTTTCCTGAACATTGTTCCCACATACAAGTGGAGGCAATCTGACAGACACTGACAGGAGGTGTGGTTGTACTGTATAATTACAACAGGTTCATACATTTTCAATATGAACAAAAACATTGTAAACGTGCCAAAAAATAGAGACACATGACTGAATTGGATACTTAAAAAAAAAAGGTGAATAATATAATTAGAGACAGATGGAGATAAGGGTAGTGTGGCTGTGCAGAGGCAAAAAAAAAACATATAATGAAGCTTTCATTTGTATAACATTTCTTAAACACAATTCCAACAGCCTCACAAAAGGTTTTACGTGTTAAAACAACCAATCTACAGTTTAGAAGAGTTTTAGTCTACGGTTTTCCCCTTTACGACTTTGGATCAGCAGTAGAACAGGGAAGTCCTTCAATCAGAGGATCGGCGGTTCGATCCCCAGCTGAGTGGTCGGAAGACTAGAAGAGAGAAACACTAGTACAGTAATTTACCATTTATCTCAGCAGTTTGCTTCTGAGCCCATAGATTCATGCTGAGCACTGGTCCGGTTTAATGTTCATGAAGGAACTGAAGGTGTCGTTCATATTACGAGGTTACTCCAGGTCAAGGCAGTAGATTGTGCCGTCAACATGAAGCCTGTGGGCACATCGAAGACTTCCAAAGGAAGTGCATCATGCAGAATGCCTTTGTGTCCCATCAACAGTCCAACCTGCATTCATGCAGGGTTTCTCAGTACTTTCTCTTGATATCCATGTGATGAACCAACGCGCACAAATACAATCACATTGCAGAGAAGTTGAGTTTATTTTAGAGCAGCAGTGGGAGGAATGAGCACTATATCTCACTCATTACAGCACACACACGTATAAACACATTTACACTATGTTCTTGACAACAGAGCATTACCCCACACTCTAGAGACCCTCGGCTACTTCAAATAATAAATCAAAAGTAACCAGAAGAGTTATACAAAATAACCGCATAAAGGTTAACATTACATTACATTTAGCTGACTCTTTTATCCAAAGCGACTTACAATAAGTGCATTCAACCACTCAGAACAACAAGAATCAAGAAAGTACAATTTCTTCAAGAAAGCCAGACTACAACGTGCTATAAGTATGTGCTACTTAAAAAAAGAAAGAAAAGTATAACCAACGCAACAGTGCAACAATATAGGGTAATTAAAACTGGTCTTCCTGGGCGTCTGAATGGGGTTTGGTTTGTCCTCCCCAATATATATATGAAATATAAGACAATTTTTAATGAATTGAGTAAAGTAGTTGGTCAAAGGTCAAATCAAAACAACACAGACTGATTTCAGGTGAAAACCTCTAAAGAGTTATTACATTTCTGACTCATACTCACACTAAAAGATTGATCACATTGATCACAAAAATATACACATTTAAATATTCAGCCAGACACAGAAAATATCCTTTTTCATTTGCAGTTGTCGAAATGGGGAGTGAGTTAAACAAAGTGATGTACAAGTAAGAAGAGGGTCAAAAGCATTGTTGTTTGGCATACACATGCAAACAATATAAAGTATTATACTGTGTAATATCCCAGTGAGCATCTTTACGTTGAAAAGACGTTTAAAAAACGACTTTAGTCACCGGGGAAAAGTGAATAATTATGTATAATTGTTTTATTTACAGATGTCCCTCTGGAATATGGCAGATCATCTAAAACTATTATTGTAATCAGTTCAGTGTATCAGTTTATTACCCCACAGGTAATTTTCTCGATTAGACTCACTCCTCCGTGCACGAGCTCCCTTTCAGCTGATTCTGCATGTTTTATTTTGTGCTGCCTTCAAGTGCTCCACATTAAGCTCCGATTTCTTTAATATACGTTCAGAAGCCCAGTTAGGAGTGTTTCGGGTTCAATGTTCAAGTTGTGATAATTTAATAAACTGTAAAGTAGTAGCTTTTTAAAACAACTACTAGTGATACCACTACCAATAACAATCGTGAACATAATAAATAAATAGACGATGGAGAATATAATTGACAATTCGATAAAATTTACGAGTGTCCCTGAAGGCAGCAGCACACACAGCACTCCCACAGTGCCTCGCGCTTCCCTTTCCAGCAGCGCCTGCGATCATGGCGGACGTGGTTGCGGAGCAGGTAGCGGACCAGACGCCCGTCCCGGACCGGGAGCAGAACGGGAAGGCAGAGGACAGGGAGGAGGCCGACCCCGTGGGGGAGACAGCGAAAAAGAAGAAGAAAAAGAAGAAGAAGAACAAGTCCGCAACGACAGGTGAGGCTGGCGCGACCAGTTTCTTGCTAACAAGCTAGCAGAGCTGCTGTTTCTTATTATAGCGTGTTACCCGCAGTTAGCTTTGACAAACACGGAAGTACCGGGAGGTGGCCTTCAAAATAAAAGGTGACCAAGTTTTCGCTTCTGGGAATAGTTTTTTTGTAGGGTTGTTTGTAAAGTATATTGTGTTAGTGTACTGTGAAACTTAATTAATAATGTTTTTGAATGTGTAAATATATATAACTGATAAGATATGTTGCATAGTATTAATCTAATTAAACACCAATCTCCATATTCTATAGGAATATAATCAAAAATATGTGCATCACCACACTTTGCCTTTTTTCAGTTTCCATACTGCTAAATAATTATAATTCTTTTATTAATTAGCAGTAATGTTTCACGTTTGCCAGTCATACTTTGTACGTCTTCTATTGTGGTTTTATTATCAGTTAATACACATCTACTTAGTCTCGCTTAAATCCGATGTTTATTTTGAAAATCCCACCGGAAAGGGTTGCGCTGAAACGTCCTTAACTTGATGCCGCTCCTCATTAGCCATGCGGGTTGGAGGGCAGTGTGGGTGGTGTTGCTTGTGGCGCCTGTCAGGCCTTATAAAACACGCCAGGCTTCAGTCCGGGAACAGTGACATGTAACACAGCTGATATAAAAAGCAACACACTGTTTATTTCGAGAGGAAACACAAAGAAGGTGCTGATATAACTGCTCCTTGTAGGAACTGTCCTGCTTGCTGACTGCACCGAGCCTCAGCCAAGTTTTCCTGTTTCGTAATTCCCCGTTTGCCAGAATTGTTATGCAAGTAAAGGACAAATCCCATAGGATGATTTCTTATAATAAATCCAGCACATGTTTCTGACCAAAGTCCATTAAATCACCTGCAATAGAAACACATTTTACCATGTCCTATTTTTTTTATAGCATACAGAACAAACAACAGGGACATTTAAAGGAGGTTTAAATCGTGATAACAATGTGCACCGTTTATGACATGTATGTAAATGCTCTTTTTCATTTGTTGTATTATTACAACTTTGAATATCTATTTGTGAATAATTGTGAAACGTTAAATACACTTTCTTTATCAGTGTCATGAAACAATCCTATTTTCCCGCTTAGTCATGACGGCCTGTGAGCAAAAAAGGCGAAAATGTGTTCCACGTAGTGTCGCGTTTAAATTAGTCCTCGTATCAGGAGGTACTCTTACGTGAGGCTAAATGTATTTTATTTTTCCAGATTCGTCATTAATTCTTCGCTGCTGTAAATGCATATTTAGGAGATCTGCCCTAAATGAGCATGCAGAGATAATATAATTGAACCTCTTTTTATGCACACTTTTGTTTTCCCACATCATCCGCTGCCTTCGGCAGCTTCTCAGCCGCCGCTAGGCGACCGCGTATCGGACTGTTTAATGTGAGCTCGTTGTTCATTATCTTCTTGTTGCTGCAGTCGCCGATGCCGAGGCCGACGGAGTGGTCGAGGTGGCTAAACAGCTGGAAAAGCAGGCGCTAGAAGACAAAGAGAAAGAGGAGGACGGCGAGGAAGGTGATTGTCTTAACGCCCGATACAACTCATCGTCTTCTTGGTAAAACAATGTCGACGCATCGCGATCGGTCTGACTTCAGTATCTTCACTCACACAGATGGAGACGAAGGAGAAAACTCGGCAGGGAAAAAGAAGAAGAAGAAAAAGAAGAAGAAAGGACGTGAGTTGATCACATATTTAGGGTTTTCAAAAGAATGCTGCACTGCTGTGAAGAATATCCCAGTATGTTTTATAGTATCGCAGTTGTAAATGTAGAAGTACTAATACAACATGTAGAAGTACTCTGTCACAAGTACTAATACAACAATGTAGAGGTACTCTTTTACAAGTACACTAATACATCAGTGTAGAAGTACTCTGTTACAAGTAGAAGTCAAAATATACTTAAAGTAGTTCTGAAGAATCTTATGATTATGATTATTATCATGTTAATGTTGCATAATACATAATATAATCTATAATAATTTATAATCACTGTTTATTTTCTTTCCAGCCAAATGTCAGACTGAGATTCCATCTGTGCCCATCTGTGAGTTATACCCAAGTGGAGTATTCCCCATCGGACAGGAGTGTGAATACCCGACTTTACAAGACGGGTAAGAGGAACACACACACACACACACACACACACACACACACACCCCTACATTCACATTTGCTCTAGTTTGCTTGTCGAATCTGTGAGCCAAATCCTTTAAAATGCATCTTTTAAATATTTTTTAAATGTGTCTTTTATATGTTAAATTTGCAGGTTGAACAATTCTGCTTGCTGCTTTCATATTCTTTCTCTTATCTCTCTCTTCCCCTTTTTGTCTTCCTTTTAAAGCTTCTTTTCTGTTTCATTTAAATTGTTCAACATGCTATCTAAATCAGTGGGTAGTATCTTTAGGTCATGGTAAAAAAAAAAAGAAACTAGTTTAGAATCCTGCCTGCAGTTCTTTCAATGTCATTGGTACAATTTTAAATTAAACAGTCTGGAAGTAGGACGTGTTGTATATTAGCAGTAAGCTACTTACGAAAAACTTAAACTTTAAAAAATGGTTGTGATAATCTTGCAGCCGTCTGCAGTCAGGGTGGTGCAGATGAACTTCTTGACTCTGGTCAGGGTGGTGCAGCTTGTTATCTTGTGAAACCAGTTACTGCCTTCAGTGTTAAAGTTGAGATTAAATAAACGTTTTAAAAGCCCTTGAGAACACATCCCGAGTCATAAGGCGCACATTTTTTATAATGTCTGTAAATGAGATTACAAAAAGACAATTCGTCCATATTTTTATACCAAAAATATAATCATTGCTTCCTCCCTTAACATAAAATATGACGCGTTTGTGTAAACTAGTACCAACCATGTCAACCAAAAATATCATGACGTCTATACTTTCGATTCATTGGGATTCAAACACGTTTACTTTCCCTTCAGACGGTCCAGAGTTGCTCTCGCTCCAATAAAGCAGTTTGCCTTGAGGCTCAAATATATAAACGTGGGTTGTTGTCGTTGTCGTTGTGTTCTTCTCCCAGTCGCAGTGCAGCGTGGCGTACGACCCACGAGGAGAAGCGGATGCTGGACAAATCCAACGAGGAGGTTTGGAACGACTTCAGACAGGCGGCCGAGGCGCACAGACAAGTCCGGCAGCACGTCCGTGGCTTCATGAAACCCGGCATGACCATGATTGAAATCTGGTGAGGCTGCGTATTATTATGTTATTATTATTATTATTATTATTAGTTATTGTGGTTTGGCCCGCTTATCAACGTGGGAGCTGCAGCAGAAGCATTTAGAGCACTTTAAAACCTGAAAGGCTTGATTTCTGCAGACGACACTCGTATCTGAACACGCAGACGGGGGATGCTCATGTGTTTAGGTTCGGTGTTGCTTCTGCTTTCCGGGAATATATTTGTCTCTCGAATAAACAACCACAAACGCACTTACAAATGCTTGCTACGGCAATAATACATTGGAAACAATACAGGGAAGATTAGCACGGCCCCTGAGGAAGGATGACGCGCAAATTCGTGAAGCGTTTCCACATTTTGGGGGCGGCTGTAGCTCATTGGGTTTCATTATTATTAATAAATCATAGCAAAAAGATGTTCTTTATAGCCGCAGAACTTTCCTTGTACGTTTTTTTTCTTTAGCATCAAAGTAATAAAGTCCGTTTCCGCACCAGGCTGCTAAACGCCTCGTCAACAATACTGTTTTCGTCGCGCGTCAATCATCTCCTGTCATCTCTCGTCCCGCCCCCTCAGTGAGCGGTTGGAGGACTGCTCTCGCAAGCTGATAAAGGAGGACCGCCTGAACGCCGGTCTGGCCTTCCCCACCGGCTGCTCCCTCAACCACTGCGCTGCCCACTACACTCCCAACGCCGGAGACACCACCGTCCTGCAGTACGACGACGTCTGCAAGATCGACTTCGGCACGCACATTAACGGTATTCGCTCACAGCGAGCGCCGCTCTGCGTCTGTAATGGATACTCAGAATGGCTGCCACTAAAGATTTACTTTCATTACTGTGGAAAACAAACCTCTATTGTCAGACTTGTGAAACTTGACACTGATAGTTAATTCATTACACTAAACCTGAATAAAAAGAAAAGGCACGTTGAATTTCTTTGAAAACATTGGAATCTATTTAACTACATTGTTACATGTGCTGAAATGAGATCAATTTAGAAATATTATATTTATTTATATAGTTTTTAACCCCCCCCTAGAAAATGTTCTTCTATTGTCAACTTCAGACAAAGTGCTGCTATAAATGAGGCCAAAACTACATTTCCATCGGCAACCTTGCTTGTATTTCACGGCCTAAAAGATGTCCGCTCTGCTGTGTGTTCGCAGGGAGAATCATTGACTGTGCCTTCACCGTCACATTTAATCCAAAGTACGACAAGCTGCTGGAGGCCGTGAGAGACGCCACCAACACTGGAATCAAGGTAACCGACGCGCGCTTCTTCCTCTCTGATGTGTCTTTACCTGCGCGGCGCCCGAAGCTCACCACTTCCTGTTTGTCTTGTCGCAGCACGCCGGCATCGATGTGCGTCTGTGTGACGTCGGGGAGGCGATTCAGGAAGTGATGGAGTCCTACGAGGTCGAGCTGGACGGCAAAACATACCAAGGTAGGTCCTCCGAACTGCAGCGTCTCGATCCCGATCAAGGTCTTTTTTAATATCAGAGTTTTGATTTACCTAATGCATTTAATATTTGGGGTTTGACTGATCATAAAACGAGTTTTGTCAATCTCAACTGATTTGTTGTTCACAGTGTAACAATCTCAGGGATCGGAGACTAGAGAGCATTAATGTCCCGATCGCATATTATTACTGAATATTATCAGATAACAATCGTCGGTGAAGCTTCATTTCACACTATAGATAGTTAAACTGTAATTAAGGAGGAGGATCCGTATGGATCCACAGTTTAGAATGCTGAATTTAGACCACCTTATTTTTCATGAGCTACTTTATTCAAATACTGACGGTCCTGGTTTAAAAACTATAAATTTAAAGCTTAAATTATTGAAATATAGATCACATTTTAACTGAAAGACTGTGAGATGAAACTTTCACTCTGTTAGTTAAAAATAATAGAATATTAACATTTAGAAATGAGAAATGTTTTTCACTTTCGGTATAACTAGAACAATCACAATAGTTTTCCCCTCTTGATGTCTATTCATTCATGCGGTATTACATCAAAATATCTTGTTGACAGTTTTATTTATGAATCTTTTTTCCTCCGTTTCAGTGAAGCCAATCCGAAACCTGAACGGCCATTCAATCGGTCAGTACCGGATACACGCCGGCAAGACCGTGCCCATCGTCAAAGGAGGAGAGGCGACAAAGATGGAGGTGAGTTGATTATGACGTCATCGTCCTCCACCGTCTCTTCTCACAATGCATACAGGGAAAGGAATTAAAAGTAACACGTAGAGCACAAACACCGTAAACAATGGGATGAGTCACGGTCCAGAGGAGGTAAAGCTCACAGCCGGAGCCGCGATGCACCGTCACCCCGGGGCCTTTTTACCCAGCTGACCTGCAACTCAAGGTCGCCGAGTTTAATCCCCCGAGCAGTTGAGAAGTGTAAAAATACTTTAGGTTCATTATGAAACTGTGACGGCCAACACTTTCCCTTCCTCCTCCTCCTCCTCCTCCTCCTCCTCGTCGTTGTGTTTGACGCGACGCAAACATGTTTTTTTTTGTCGGAAAAACATGCCGGCAACGATAAAAAGAATCAATGAACTTGGAGGCAAATGATCCCAATAGATTGCACTCTTTTTAGGAATATTATGGCTCAGATTTTAGCTTTTTTTATGATTTCTGTGTCTGTAGGTAAAGCCTGAAATGTAAAAGGTGTAGCTCAATGTAAGGCTTTACAACTTCAGAGTCCTTTTCCGGACTCGGCCGTCGTCCCGTTACTGACGGATTTTTGTTTTTCACCCGCAGGAGGGAGAAGTTTACGCCATCGAGACGTTCGGCAGCACGGGTAAAGGAATGGTCCACGACGACATGGAGTGCTCTCACTATATGAAGAACTTTGACGTCGGCCACGTGCCCATCAGGTAAAAGTCTGTCTCCACGGTTCATTCCAGGCACCTGTCATTTTATGGAAGTGTTGCTTCCAGCCTGAAGCGACCCCTTGAGGATAAATCAATCCCATGAACTGTAGCCTGTGATTGACAGGTCCAGTGTCTCACCTTCCATTCATAAATGAGTCTAATTGTAACGGACACTTTCTGCTGGAATTGGTGATAGACATTTCTTTGACGTCTGGTTTTGGATAAAAGTCCACGAATGAATTTAGATTTAAATGGTAAGAAGAAGAAAAAAAGCATTATCATTACATTTCTGATTACTTTAAGTCACAATGTCACATCAACAAAGTTCTATTATCCCTGGTGAAGAATCTCCATTTATTAATGTACAGATATTTACTGTGGTTTACTGGCACGTTGTTGGACACTACAACAAATTATCACGAGGAGCTAATAATGCTAATAGAGGGACGCAAAACATCACTTAAGCCCCTCGGCCTGTTGCCGTCCTTTAATATAAACAAACATATTTTAACTAAGCTATCTGTTGTTTGATTCTCTCCTCTGCAGGCTTCCCCGCGCGAAGCACCTGCTGAACGTCATCAACGAGAACTTCGGCACGCTGGCGTTCTGCCGGCGCTGGCTGGACCGCCACGGCGAAAGCAAGTACCTGATGGCGCTGAAGAACCTGTGCGACCTGGGCATCGTGGACCCCTACCCGCCGCTCTGCGACACCAAGGGCTGCTACACCGCTCAGTTCGAGCACACCATCCTGCTCAGGCCCACCTGCAAGGAGGTGGTGAGCCGAGGAGACGACTACTGATGCTCCACGCCGACGCCCTTAAACACAGCAGCGCCCTCGCCGTCACCCCCTCCACCACACAGCACCTCCAGATACACCCCCCCCCCCCCCCCCCCCCCCCCCCCTCACATAAAAAGCTTCTTAAACCGGACGCTGTCGTCTCGGAGCGGCTTTGAGGGATGCCAAATGCTGCTGTACTCTACCCACAATGCACCATTCACAGCCCGCGAGGAAGAAGGGACCGGCTTTCCGAGACCTTCGTCCTCTGTCGCGGTGTCCCGCGGACCTCGTTTTACGGAAACTAATGTTTATTTAAGCTGCTGCTGAATCTAGTGCACCCCCCAAGTATTCAAAGAGACGGCGAGCGAGGAAACCCCGTTTCTCCGGCTCCACTCTGAGCCTCCGGTACTTCGGTGCTCCGGTTAAATTCAGCATGCGTGCTACCGATGGGTTTAAGCGGTTCGGCCGACGCATGGCCAAAATGTAAAGCTCTGCAATGACTCCGTGCTTCTGCAGCTGTGTGTTTGGCTTCTGTTGCAACCGGGCGGGGACTCTGCACTCTGGCTCTATTCATCTTTGATATTTGTCACAAAAAAAAATATCTTGGAAATCATGGCTGCCACTGTTTTTGTTCCCCAGTTAAAGAAATGCTTCATTTTGAACTCCCTGAAAAATGTTTTTGTATGAACAAAAAAAAAGAAAGTTGATTAAAATGGTTTTGCGCATTGTGGCTGTGGTCTCAGTTCTGTGTCATTAGTCCGGAGCAACACTTCACTTAATGTTGAATCAATGGTACAGATTTAGAGTGCAACTAATGAGACTTTAATTATCATTTAATCAGCTTTTTTAGCTTGACTACTCGTCTTAAGGAATCTTAAATGATAAACGTGAGATAATCAGTGAAACATTCCTGAAGGCCAATCACACACATATTTTTTTTTGGGCTACGTAAATGAAGTCGACTACGAAAAAGCAAAGACACCGGCATCTTTTGTAGAAAAATGAAAAAATATTCTCATTTATTGAGGTAATTTTCTCTAGAAGAAATTGAGGTAACAATTTGCATAGAATAACTTTCATAAATGTACACACGCACCCACATGCACACACACACACACACACACGAACTAGTAACCAAAACAATGCCATCAATGTGTGTGACAACGAAGGAAAAAACAATATGAAGTGTGCTTTGAAGGGAACATGGTTGAGGTGGAAAATACCTTTTATGTTGTACAGTTTTTCTCCAGTATGGAGATAAATATCAATCTGTATACACTGCAGAAATATAGTACTGAACACATGGTAAATAAAATACAGCATGTACACATACTTAATGGTAGAACAGTCATAACTGCTGGTGTTGAACAATCAGCGGTTGTATAAAACTTTTTTTTTTAAACAGTCAATGGCCTCTTTTTGTTTTCGCTAAAAACCCTCTGAGGAGGAATCTTATAAAAATACATTCATAATCTAAATGCTGGTCTGGGACTGCAGGTTCCACTTTCGCTGAATTGATATGAGCTATATAAAAATATAATCTCAACAAAAAGGGCACTTTTCTAGTACACTAGTGTGCGTCTGGTTCACACTGAGGAGTTACATTCTGGAGCAAAAATACAAATACTGACATCCCTTTTGTAATTCTTTTTTCCCCCCTCAGATTAAAAAAAAAGACACACCCAGCAAATGTTGAACCGTTTTGAAAAGGCTGAGATGTTTTTCTTATTTTGTTCTCCGTATACTTCCTCCAAGGCTTTGGCTTGAGGTCCGTCGCTTTTCGCTGACGGACCCATGAGAACGTCAGAGAGAAGATAAACGTCGCGCCCGGCTTTTAACTGGAAACGCCCATTTAAAAAGCAAAAGAAAACACCAACAACAACCTTTTTCTAATAGAAATTAGTGCATTTCTGGCAGGAAAATACGGCCATCTTTTAACGTTTACCTGTCTAGAACACAGGGAGGCCATTTCTAGTGATCGAGTGACATTTGACATCCAGTTCTGTGACGACTATCTAAAGTGACTGAGAGACATTTTCAGTTGATTTTAAACAAAACAAAAACATCATTTACAATCCGACAAGTCACCACACGCAGGCAGGCAGACGCGTGAAAGCACCTGGACGACCTCGAGAGGACTCGAGTGTTGGCTGCTACTGAGACACATCTTGGCTGATACTCTTCTTTTTTATATAAAATACACCTGTACACAAATCACAAATGTCACCATTTTCTTTTCTTTAAAAAAATACCTACATATAAACACCATGTACAAGAAGTTCACAAAGCAGAACCAGGTTGTTTAAAAAAAAAAAAAAAAAAAAGGAGTTATTCCTCTCTTTTTCTTCCTCGTTTAGAAAAATAGACTAAAAATAACTTTTTTTTTTTCCCTTCCAGGATATAAAATGCCCAAAGAGAGAGCGATAGGTGGGGGCTGTGCTGATATCTTCTCGCTGAGTCAGGCTGCAGCGGAGGAGGAGGAGGAGGAGGAGGAGGAAGATGAGGGGGATTCTGGTCCTATAGCGGCCGGTCTTTGTCCTGAGGTACTCGCTGTGTGTAGAAGAGGATGTAGGCCTGAGCGCGACAGACCTCCTCCACCGAACACACATTCAGCTTAGAGTCGTTACAGTGAACCCAGAAGCCTGCGGGAGAAAAATACGACGACGAATCACTTTCAAAGAACGAGTTCCTCGGTGATAAACGCTCAACCAACACCAGATGCACCGCTTCAAATCCTGCCGCGCCGCGTCACTCACCTCCTTCCGTGTTGTAGCAGTACGAGGTGTAGTGGCCGCAGCCGAAGCCCTTCCCATGATGCATCACCACGGCGGAGAGGTCGTACAGGAAGTGCTTGGGGCGCGGCGAACCCGCGGCGCTGCAGGGGCTGCCGGGAGCGGAGCGGGGCGAGGCCGGGGGCTCTCGGCAGCAGTAGGGCTCCATGTCCAGGAGCTGGTCGAAGCGGACGTGGACGCCGATCTTCTCCCGGTGGTGCCGCCCGGACCACCTGAGGACCAATCACGAGACAGGAAGCCAGTCAGGCAACGGGCCGCGCGCCATTCTTTTGACTTTCGCTCACAGACAGATATATCTCAACCTGAACAAAACATATGAAGTATTAAATCACTCAAACCTGCATTCTCTCTACTGGCCACCAGGGGGCGACTCCTCTGGTTGTATAGAAGTCTATATAAATGACTCTACTCTTGATTTTTTCCCTCAGTAAACATTGTAAACATGAGTTTATGTCTCAATCTCTAGTTTCAAGTCTTCTTCAATACATCATGATGTCCATTTAGAGTCAAACAGACCATAATCACTTTGTGATTGACAGGATGCTGTCAGACGTAAACACCGTCACACATGTGCAAAACATGGTCTCTTCCGTTCAATGTTTGCCGCCCACAAAACAGGCTTTAAAATGGCCGTCCACAAACCGATGGTGGTGACGACCACCACGTCCGCTTCGTTTCTGCTCTCCGGGTTTCCAGCCGGCGTCGTGTTTGCTGACCCGATCCCTTCGCATTGACAAATAAAGCCGAGCAGAGCGGACTCTGGTCCCTACCTGAAGCGCTTGAGGTGAAGCCGCAGGACCTGAGGCAGTTTGTGGACCATCAGCTGTTTCTGAGCTTCAGTCAGGAGGACCGGTTTGGAGGAGGAGCGCCGCCGAGCCGCTGGGAAGAAGAAGAAGAGAGAGAGTTGACGCGTAAGTACGGACGTTAGGTTGGGTACATTTTGGTCTTGCGTTGGCGAGTAACTTATTTTTAAAGATAATTTTTTTAGGCTTTCTTTATTCGACAGTGCAGCCAAAGATAGATAGAGAGAGATGCAGCTAAAGGCATTTATTAAATTCTTAAAAATGGGACACATCTAATCTAATACTCAAACCTTTGTGGCATTTTATCTCTTGGTCCTCTCATCTAGCTTTTCTTTTCTTTTCAAAAAGTGATACTATACAAAAAGCGACAACAATACTCAATAAGAAAAGCCTCCACAAAACGTTTCACTAGCATGACTCAAATGGTTTAAATTAGATCCCTTTAACCTCTATACCCAAAAGCCCAGGACGTGTTCTGACTCGTTTAATTCAACGTTGGGGCGGGAGCAGAAGAGACGTGATCTGGACTCACAGTTGCATTGCTCGCAGGCGTAGATGTTTCCCTCCAGCGCTTCCGTCTCCGTAAACTTGGCCAGCATTTCCGTCAGATGGCACGAGGCGTGAGCGGCCGACTCCCGGCTGTTGCTGTGATAGCGCTCGGGGAACTCCAGGGACAGATCCCAGAACGGCTCCACGGTGTTGGAGCGATGGTCGCAGGCCAGACACGTCACCTGCACGCGGGGTTAAAAGACACGAGATTATACATTTAATCTAATGTTATTCGAACGCCAGTGGTTCTTACTCTCCTGGCCGCCCTGTTTTCCTGTATCAAATATATATATATAAATAAAAAATAGCTGAAAAGCCACAGGGTCGATGCATCCTAAACGCCACACAGCCTCCATTCAGCAAGAGCAGGTGTCTCCACAAGGAGACACTGATCTCTTGTCCTCATCCCGACTCTCTACGTGTTCCTCCTCCTGAACTTGAATCCTTTAGATCCAAATGCCGTCAGTTTCTCACGTCTGGAAGCGCTAAACCAGGTCTAACAATCCCTCTAAGCACAGCAACAAAGTGGAACTCTTCCATCAAGAAGTGAGGGCTTTTACTTTTATTCTTCTGATATTACACTTTTAATGCGAGATGCCCCCTTATGCCTTAAAGCGGTGTTGTTTTTGGTGTAAAAGGGAGGAAACGTGCTTTAGTTAAAGGACTGTTTTGTTTAGCAATTACAGTGAATAGATAAAAACTACTTCATTTTTCCATTTGAGGAACACAGATGCAATTCATTAAAAGTATTGATAATAAAACTACAGCGTCCGTTATCAATTATTTTACTAATCGAGTATTCTATACATTTTTATAATTCATTTATTGAGCAATCAGATTAAAAAGACGGAACTACCATTTCTCCCTCTTTTTTTTTTTGAAAAGTCAAAAGATTTTTGCTTAAATCTGTCGAGACTCAACTCATTTAGTGCATTTAAGTGCCATATTATTATTATTATTCATGGTTTTCGAGGCTCAAGACCACCGTCCCAAAAAAAATAGCTTCAACAGTTGAGGAGGCGGCTAACAATCAGCCTACTTTCATTATCGATTAATAGTTTAGTCTGTCAATTTTTTTTCTTCCTAAAATGTCCATCACAACTTCCAAAAGCTCAAGACGACTTCGTCAAATCGCTCGTTTTATCAGAACAAAAGCCCAACCCCAAAAAGGAATTCACTTTAGCATAATAAATAACAAAAGAAGTGGAATAAGTCCTCGTCGTGGGGAACCAGAAACCACTAGTTTCACAGGAAAAACTACTCAAACAGTTTCGATTATTGTGTGCAGGCATCATGGTGAGCGAGTCAATGGTTAAGTGTGTGTGTGTGTGTGTGTGTGTGTGTGTCTTGTACCTGGCTGAGCAGCTGGCCGTGAAAGATGGTGTTGACCACGCTGAGCACCTGCTTGATGAGGCGTTTCTGGGGGACCCCCGCCGTGGTCGTGTGCTTGCCGGTGCTCTCCAGCTCGTGCTGCACTTTGTCCAGCAGCTCGCACAGGAACTCCTGCGCGTCCTGCTGGGCGTAGCCCCTGAAGGCCGGGATCAGCTGCCACACCGAGTGCAGCATGGCGAAGGGCGACACCAGCGCCCACTTGCCCGACCACATCACCTGGAACAAGGTGTGCAGCTCGTGGCAGAGAGAGATGTGCTTGGAGCTGGGCTCTTTGGGTTGGATCAGCTCCATGCTGCGGGCCCGGGAGGCCCCGCCGCTCAGGCCGGCCCCGGAGCCCGAACTGGCCTGGAATCCCCTCCTTTGGATCAGCGGGGACTGGGACTGGGACTGGGACTGGGACGGGGCCTTCGCCGCCAGTTGGCCGTGGACGGCAGACGCCAGTAGCTCCAGCGCCTGGGTCAGATCCAGGCGCAGGAAGCACTCCCTGAAGACGTGGAGGTGGCTCAGCACCTGCAGGATGGAGTTCATATAACAGGTGTTGCCTAAATTCCGCAGGCCCGTCACTCCAGGCGTGACCGTGGGACGGCGCTTGAAGGGCGAGCCGCCCTGTTTGGTATTCTGCTTGCGGGGGACGGGTGTCTGGGCAGAGCACGGGGCCGCTGGCGGGGGTTTGGGCCTCAATTTGATGGTTGAAGAACGGGTCCGGGGTTTGGGAGTCGGCTGGACCTTTTTCGTCCTTTCGCTTCTCCTGGGGGTCACGGTGACGGGGCTCGGAGTCCTCGGCCTGCGGGCGAGAGACGGGGTCACGGGGCTTTTTGTCTGGTTGCGCGTCCTCTGAGACGGCGCCGTTACCGCCGTGTCCGCAACTCGCTTGCTCTTCCAGCGTAAGCGCCGGCTCTTCCGGAGAGGAGCGTTCTCAAACTCCTCCTGTAGCTGCCTCTTTAGAGCCCGCCTCCTCTCCCGCGCCTCCCTCTTCTGCTCCTCCTCCTCCTCCCTCTTCCGCTCCTCTTCCTCCCTCTTCTTCCCACATTCAGTCAGTGCGAACCACAGGCGGAAGACGCGGCCCATCAGCGCCCTGCGGCGGTGCCAGAGCGCCGTAAACATCCGGTCCTCGTCCCGCAGCTGCAGCTCGCGGGCGCCGCACGGCATGGGGGCGTCGGGGGCGGCGCTGGCCGAGCGGAGGGTGCGTCCGCTGCGGGTGGTGACCTCATAGCGCTGGCTCTGGATGGCGCTGAGCGTGCTGCGCAGCAGCTTCAGGTCCCCGGTGGCGTTATCGTTCAGGACGTAGTCGTCGCACAAGTAGCAAAAAACGTAAAGTTCGTTAACCTCCATCGCCAACGGGTGGTGCTGCTGCTGGAAGTGCTGCAGAGCGTGCTCCTCGATGTAGCGCCCGCACGCCACGTGGGCACAGCCCAGGCAGGCCCATATAGACTCGCTGGTGTTGCAGTCCACGCAGTGCCACTTCTGGGGGTTGAGGATGGAGTGGTCTGGGGCCAGCCGGAGCCGCCCCACATGCTTACACCTGTCCATTACCTGCCGAGCTGGCCGGCTGCGTCGGTCAATAACTGACCGCCTGTGTGCGAGAGTCTGTGTGCGCGCGTTTCTCAACGTGTCACACTGGCTTCATATCGAGAAACGGGACCCTCCCCGGGCATGGTGGCTTCTAGAGGGCAGAGAGACCAGATTAGTCAGGATGAATAGATATTTATATTAGTTCAAAAATAGAGTGATAACTTCTACATAATTGTAAGCCTATCTTTATATTATTGGACCATCTACCACAAAAAGCCAAACACATTTGGTGCATTTCATATAATAACAACAACATCCTGTACTCTTCCTGGAAACACAATAAATCTCAA
Source organism: Myoxocephalus aenaeus (assembly GCA_038501785.1). Classification (NCBI taxonomy): domain Eukaryota; kingdom Metazoa; phylum Chordata; class Actinopteri; order Perciformes; family Cottidae; genus Myoxocephalus; species Myoxocephalus aenaeus. The sequence continues at coordinate 12,489,124 of JBAMJR010000053.1, read as the reverse complement.
AGTAACTACGTCTAACCGCCAATGACTCTTTTACGAGGCGATAGCTACACGGTGAAGCGGCACACTGCCATGTGGCAAGCAGACGCAGAAACACGGGCCAACAGATACATAACAAGTTGATAAACATGACAAAGAGGCGTGTTGCGGTAACATGACCTGTCGACTTGGACGTGAAACCGTCAACCAGACAAACCTTTTGAGCTTATCCTGAGATAGTAACCATGAACTAATAATACAAAAACAGCAGGCCCAAACCTTTCTAACGCGATGGACAGCTAATAAGCGGCACAGAAGCTCCAGATGAAATAGCAGCGAGAGAACCAAACTCAATCAGTCTCCTCTCTGGCTTCTTTTCACATCCCTGGGGGTTGGCGTATCTCATCAACCCCCCACTGAGGTCAAAGAAGTAAGATTATTCAACAAAAGGGGGACTGAGCATGCAAAGTGGTGCAGCCTTTTGTCCCAGTACAGGAAATGAAAGAGTGGAAACCAGTGAGTGACTGCTAGGAAACTTGCATAAGCAACAAGAGAGAAAAGGAAACTCAGAAATTAAACTTCAGAAATGTCTCGTTTAGCCTTTGGGTCAAACTTTTAGGCGTTTGGTTGCCAGTGCTTTTTGTGGGAGGGGGCGTATTTATCCAGTACACGTTGATCAGATCGGGGTGTCATGAGTGTGTGCAGCCGTTGTGATATAAATAAAAACCCGCATGGCTGTCAGGGATCCAAGACACACCCCGATTCTGCAGGTGGCATCACGATAAGCAATAAAAAAGCAGAATAAACGTGGCACCTTGATTGCAACAACTCCAACGTCCACATCAGAGCCCCTCTGAGGAGTTTCCACCCTGTACGTTACAGTAAGAGTCACAGCACAGATATATAGGAGGTGGACAGTGCGAGGCAATCCGGGGAGAGTTTGCTCCCAGAGTTTCTGATGTCACCAAAGTTTTTTAATCAGCAAGTTTAGCGCGCTTCGCCTGGTTCGTCCTTGCAGACTGCGTGGTGTTAAGTGGCTGAACACCGCACAGCTTAAAGCTTAAAACGGGTTAAATCACCCAGAATACAACACAAACATCTTCTCTGGCCTCTAAACAATCTGTACGACGCGACGGCAAAACGAGCACGTGATCCAAACGGTTGAAAAAGCCCCAAACTTTTAAGTAGCGTTTCCTCTCAAGCTATGGTTAGCTAAGCAACAGCTAGCGTGTAACTGATACAGCGACGGGGAGCTGCGATTACAAAACCCTGAAACATCCCACAAATAGCACACAAACCGCTGTGCAAATACCGCACAGGACACGTGTGTAACACAGCTTGAAGTGCAACTACACACACACAAGCGCTGCGTTGTTTTTCTTGTATATATTAAAGAGATTAGTGGCCCTAGCCCATGCTTAGCATAGCATGTTAGCTCGCGTTAGCCTGTGATAATCCTCACAAGTTCACGCGTTGGCCGGAGATCAGCTCCCAATGGTCGGCTCGGGGTTCAAACAAACCACCTGGGTGTGATAAACCGGCCACGGAGGTCCCATCGGCTCCACTGTTACACGTGTATTATTGCTATTTATCAGAGAAAAACAGCATACCGAGCCTCTCCTTCACGGCCGCAGCTCCTCTGTTTCTAACGTGGCCGCCATCTTGTCGGTCCCTGTCGCGTGGTGCTGGCTCGAGCGCGTCCTCCATACATGACGTTGTTGTTGTTGTTTTGATGATGACGGCGGTGAGGGTGTTAAATGTTCCTCTAACTAACTTATATTTAATCACAAAGTGTTTGTGTTTAAAGTTATATTATATTGTCATTAATTTAAAAAAAATCCCAACTTTGTTTGGTGTAGTTTTAAGTGATTTATTTCCATAGTATTCCTGTCAGTCGTTGTGGTGCCTTAGTGGCCCTGTATGTAAGTTAGTACAGTTAATTGTTGTTTATTGTGTGTTGTGTCACAGTGTCACCTTTTAGAAATATAAATAATGAACAAGCCAAAAAGAAAATCACTGCTTCGCACTGATGATAAAATAGATGTAGTGACATTTCATACCGCTAGAGGGAGGTGTTGCACTATTTACGATCACGTGTCGTCAATTGTATTCAAAAGTAAAAGCCCAAAGCAAAAGCAACGATACCACAGGATACAAATACTTCAGTTACGAGTAAAAGTCATGCATTTAAAGTTTCTTGCATAAAAGTTTAAAAGTATTGTCAGAAAAAAAAAAATCCGTAAAACACTATAAAGAAATGCCACGATTAGGCATTTCCCAATGTAAGTATACATTATACTATTGAATTAGTGTTACTGATGAAGGTGTTTTTCATAACTTATATGTTTAGAAACTTCTGCAATGCAACTCCAGCTGTCAATTAAATGTATAGGATAACAGTTTATATATGTGTGTATACATATATTTCCCATTGAGTAGACGTTAGCGGAAAAGGAAAATACTCAAATACAACATTGTACTTACTTACTTTACTTCCCAAGACCTGAAGTAGAGATAGTACAAGTACTATGAAGCCTACTGGAACACAAAACCGAGGTAAAACGGATCATGGTCATCTTGTAAAATAATGCATTGTTATAGATTAAATAGATACCCTTCCTTACATGTTAATTCCTCAATAATAATATACAGCAAAATAAAATATATAATGATTAAAACAGTGTGAAAATGGGACATTCTGCATAACACTTAGTTATATTTTGTTGATAATACTTATATACTTTTATTCTGCATGACTTTTACTCATAATAGAGTATTTTTAGAGGTGTGTACTGCTACTTTTACATAATAAACGACAAGTGTGTGTGTGTGTTATCCTTCTCCCTGAGGCCCATGCGGTTGTACCTTTTGGCGGTATTTTAAAGTGCGGGATGCAGGTGCAGCGCTGCATGCTGGTTAATGGGGGCTGGTGGCACTCACTGTAGATGCTATCAGTGTTTCTATGAGACAACAACACGCTAAAGTCTGCTGTGAGAATACAGGAGAAGGAAGCTTGTTGAAATGGATTATCGAGTGTTGTTACTACACCATGTGAATCCCTCTTTAATACAGTGACGTTCCCATTAAACACCCCGATGAGGGAATGCTTCTCATTCGGGAAATAGCGCCTGAAGGAGAACTTTTAATCTCAACACACGCAACCTGACTGCATGTGAAGAATCCCTCTCATGTACTGATTAGTGGGGAACTGATCCACACAAGCCTTCTTAAACCGAACAGGGCAGTGTGGTAATATGTGCTTTTCCGTGTGTGTGTGTGTGTGTGTGTGTGTGTGTGTGTGTGTCTGTGGACCAGAGGTTTGTGTGTGAAAGAGATTAAGGGGCGTTTTTGAGTGACTTAGAGAAAGAGGTATGTGATGATGTGCCATGCGATGCCTGTGAATAACCTCTAATGTTTTTCTCCCTCCATGTCCCCGGGCCTTCGCCGCCGTCATGTCCACACACGCTATCACTCTCCCTCCCTCCCTCCCTCCCTCTTTTCATCTGCACTCTCTCATAAACACACATTTCTTTTCTTCTGTTACAATACAGCGATATGTATTTAGTTTGACATTGAATCACGACAACGCGCATGTTTATCTCTCGACCTTGCTTTGGTGCTTCTTTTAGCTCGTTGTTTTGGTTTTACAGCATATTTTAAAGTTTTTGTTCAATGTCACTTATTTCCATGACTCCTTGTCTTTCCGCAAACAAGCTGATAAAAGCCAGAGTTCAGCAGCTCTGAACAGCAAGACAGATAAAGTTAGCTAGAAGCTGACAATCTTCTGCTGTTGCAAATGTTTTATCGGGAGGAAAAGCATCAATTGTGTTTGTTAGACCTTTAAATCCTTGACAAACAACGCTTTTGTTTGTTTACTAGAACACATCAGAGAGCACCTTTAAACTGTTTTACGTCTCTCTCTCTCTCAAAATTCAAATTCAAAGAGCTTTATTGGCATGAATTTGAAAAAAAATGACAAGATTGCAACATTACAGTAAATAAGTTAAAAGAAGAAAAAAAAAAAGTTGTGTTTCTTTGACACAATAAAATGATTAATGATTGTGTGTCTGCATATGTGTGTGTGTGTGTGTGTGTGTGTGTGTGTGTGTGTGTGTGTGTGTGTGTGTGTGTTGGTCATTCACTGTCCCTCAGGTTGTGACAAGTCAGGATATCTCTCTCAATGTAGAGACAAAACATAAAGCTGCTTTTGAAAGATTCAATGGAATAGTTCTGGGAACTATGCTTTGTTTTATCTCTGTTCCTGACGTCACTGTTAAGAAATAATCCGGCAAATAAAATCACAGTTTCATTCATTTCTACACCTTTTTCTTAAAAACAAACAAACAAATGAGTTATATCCTGTCAGTAAGTGAGCTTCCGAGGTGCTAGTAGATATTTCCCAAAATAACAAACTGTTCCTCTAACGTGCACTGCAAAAACAGCCCTTCTAGAAAGAAGCAAACAATTCTTATATTCAATTAAATCATCCTATATCAAGCAAAAAAAATCTGCCAATGGGGTAAGCTTTTTTTGCTTGACAAGATTTCTTAAAATAAGCCCAAAATTCTTGGCTCTGAAAGACTAAAATGAGACTTTAAACCTGACAGAAAATCTTAAATTAACCCGAATTCTTCTAAAACAAGCAATGCCATGCAGTTTTCATTCAGCATGGTTATTTGTATTATGTTGTGTGTTGTATAGACCAGTCTGCTGTCATCTTAATATGTTAGATATGAAGCAGCAGGTTCTGCCCTGCAATGAAAATAATAATAATTAAAAAAAAACTTTAATTGTCCTTGTTTCATGGCATTCTTAAATTGAGAAGTTGTGCAAATGGTCTTTACTCTTAAAATAAGGCAAATAATCTTGTCACTGCACTGGGTTTTATTGTAAAACATGTTTATACTCTGTTTCTGGTTCATTCTAGCTCAAAATTAGCTGGTATATCTTATCAAGAAAAAGTAAGGCATACTTTCTTAAAATGAGATACTTTTTCTAATCAAAACATGCTTGACAAGATTAATATTCTTTTTGGGCAAAAAAATAAGACTTATTTTCTTGATAGAAGGCTTTTTTTACTTTCTTGAAATTCCTTTTTTGCAGTGTGTTGATGTCATTGTTCTGTATAAATCACGACAGGACAAATACATCAATCCTGATTAGAAAGATGGGACTGAAAGAGTCAAAGAAAAAGAGTCGTAGTTTAAAATAAATCCTTCATTCGTGCTCGTCTCACCGTAACGTTTGAGGCCTTTTGAAAGGGTTTGTCATCCTGACCTCACAAGAATAGAAATTCACAAACATGCAGACAAACATGGGAGCTCTGCAACCTGTTTTCATTGGCCGGCGGTTTTGATAATGTCAGTGAAAGGAAGCCATTCCGGTGGTTTCATGGTGGTGTGAACGCAGCTGGATACGCTGTTGGTTTTCGTGGCCCGGTGAAAACACAGGTGCCCGACGCTTTTCCTGCAAACAAACACTTCTCCCGGGATCTGAGGCCCGCCTGCTCCGCTCGGCGAAGGCCGCACGTTAAACTTGACAGCCTCTGATGTTTTAATCTGTTTCTTTTCAAAAAAAAGAGGGCCCCCCCCCGCTTTGCCTCCCAAACCCGCCCGGTGTCACGTTGATGCGTGGGGTTGGTTCATAATAACGTGATGACATCAGGTTCCTTGTTTTCACGGCTGTATAATAATCAGCAGTAGCGTCTCAATCACTCTGCTATGTCAACACCGCCCTCCCTGTTCTGGCTTGCTCCGGTGATCTTCAGGTATAGAGAAACATTCCTGATGCGTGTGTGTGTGTGTGTGTGTTTTCGTGAGCAATTAAGAAACAGAGCGTGTGCACGGTTTCTGAGGACAGGGCTGGATATTTTCAGCTGAAGGACGTCTGTTTCTGTCTGGTTTTATGCCATAATCTTCTCATTTCCTCTGTAAGTGAATCACAGCTGATGGGATAATACTGACCACATGACTCACTTATCCAGCACACACTTCCTCTCCCCATACCCCTGAGAAGAAATCCCCCCCCTCTCTCCGGCTTCCCTCGGGACCTCTGGGTGCTGGTAGCTGTGTGACACCCATAGCAGGCCGGTCCGTCTGTCTCAGGGTGATGGGTGCCGCCGAAGAGGAGCATTGTGACTCCCAGGGAGAGGAGTGGAAGGTGCGTGTGTGTGTGTGTGTGTGTGTGTGTGTGTGTGTGTGTGTGTGTGTGTGTGTGTGTGTGTGTGTGTTATTGTCCCCGAGCCTGCGGGAGCTGCCATGCACGCCGCGGCCAATAGCAACACAAGAATGCTGACGGGACAAAGGCCATAACTCCATTCTATAGCAACACAAGCGGGGCATTGTGCTCACGCAGGCACACACACACTCGTACACACACACACACACACACACACACACACACACACACACACACATGCATGTAATCGCCATTACTACAAAAACACACACACATACACATATGCCATACTGGAGCAAACTATGCATCTGTGCAAGCGTGCCAAACACTCATTCATCGACTAGTTTCCCACACCGTGCAACCCACCCCATCACACACACACACACACACACACACACACACACACACACACACACACACACACACAGAGGACATCTCCATCACGGGCTGAGAATGGCCAGTCAATCTGGGGACAATGAGTGTGTGTGTGGGGGGGGCGAGCGAGCAAGAGAGACAGTGAGAGAGAGGGGAGGTCCAGGGTTCATGTGTTTGTGGCTCCCTGTTGAGTCTCCGCTTCAAGGCCAGTTCCCACTACATAAATACATAAAACACCTTCCTGAAGGTCTGTGCTGAGCAGACCGTTGAAGAAGTACTTGGGTACTTTATTTGAGTAAAAGTACTTTACTTCAGTAATAGTACCCAAGGATGAAAAATGGATCTTAGATGGAAAAGTCTCAAACGACCACATTCGCCCCTGAAGAAACCCCCACTTTCAGCTACTGCCCTCAGTGTATTGTATTATATTATGAATACATGTATTAATTGAACCCTGATTCTAATGTAGTTTGTGTGTTTAATGTGTCTTTATGTGATATTTTGTGTTTTAATTAACCCTTTTTAATAGCTGACATTTGCACACACAAACCACAGACACATTTTTTTTGCCTTTTGCAAGCAAAAACAATAAAGTATTTTCTATTTCTACTGTTTGAGCTGCTCCAGGCCAGTGGTTCCCAACCTCTGAGAGGTCAGCAGAGAGATATGAGATGTCATGAGATGATTAACGGGGCAGGAGGAAGAAGAAAAAAAAACAAAGGTCTGTGACACACGTTTTCACATTTGAATAATTTCACCTATTTGGGCCTCAAATAGTCTTCAAATCTCTCTTTGGTGGAGCTGCTAACAACTCATGAAGTGAGTTTTTCTCATCTTTTTAAGCACATTTCCAATTTCAAAGTGGAAACTCCAGAAATTTGTAAGAAAAAAATAGAAGAATCAAGAAGAGGAAAATGTCCCATAGTGCAATGGGAACCATTGAATTGATCAGGACGTACATGAAGCCTTCCACAGCAAAAGCTATAATGACACCTTGAGGTGCACGGCCAGTCCATGCCTTCACTTCAAGAGTTTACCAACTGTTTTGTGTAAACAGTGTCGCAGTCAATCAGTTTCATTTATCTTTTTAATATCCGATCTGTGTGGACTCAAATTAATACATAAAACAAACACAAATGCCACATTCCCACATTGTTTTGTGTCGTCTCGTTGCACCTTCTTTGTTTGCAGTGGTTTATTGGAGCTTATCTTGATACTCCAGCTCCTAATAAGTTAATGGAAACACCCATTTATTTACATTTGTTTGCCTACTTTGTAAGTGGTCACACTCCAAAAAGATTAGGGGAACCACTGGATGGATTTAAACAATTAATTGTACTTCATTCTCTTCTTATTCTATGCTTTTATAATATAGAATGCACCTGTAAACAACCCAGTGTGACACAAACACTCAGGTACAAGTACGTAAAGTACGGTTGGTTAAAATGTACTCCGTTACTTCCCAGCTCTGGCGGAGGCCTTCCCTCCGGTCACATTCCTCTTCCCGTGTGCACTCGTTCACCCCTTCCTCCTCCTGCTGTCTGGAAACCGCCTGGCGGGAACGAGGAGGAGCCGTGACCCCTCTGCCACTAATCTGTGAATGGGCCGCGAACGAGGAAACGTGGGTACAAGAGGCTATCCGGGAGAGAAAAAAACATACCAACCCCATCCGCTCACCTCTGGTTGAGGAGGCTAGGCCGGCAGACAGGTGAGTGACCTTTGACCCGGCCTGCCGCGGAGCGCTGCCTGACGCGCCAGGAATGTGTCCACACCTCTCGCCCAACCGCGTCACGGCGAGCGGGCGAGGAGGCGGTGGAAGACACGCAGGACGCCCAAACCCAAACAGAGAGAGAGAGTGTGTGTGTGTGTGTGTGTGTGTGTGTGTGTGCGCGCGGCCCGGCCTCTCTGTTATGGTCTACATTCTGTGGCACTGTGTGAATGTAGGGGAGAGTGTTTTGGGAGCCAGAGTGATGGATGACTTAATCTGAAGGGACACGGGGAGAGTTTGTGTGTGTCTGTGTGTGTGTGTCTGTGTGTGTGAGAGAGAGAGAAAGAGAGCAGGGTGATAAGGATATTTTTGTCCAATTTATGTGAAGTATTTCAAGGCCTGGGCCGCTATATCAACTTGTTGCTGAGAGTTGGAGTTCGTCTGGGAAGAGAGTGTCTCTGGGAAAAGTTCTGCTCGACAACAAAGTTTCAATGACAAAGACAGATAGCCGCCAAATATTGAAGTCCCGGTGGAATGAAAAACACATTTCCCCAGTTTTAATCCCGTGTATCTTGTTAATTGTTCATTCATCTCTTGTTATATGCCAAATGTATGTAAAAACATCAGTCGCAAAGTTGTTTTTTTTCACATCAAATCTTCTATCAAGCGGGTTGAAATGTTTGATGACTCATCCTGCACTCAGAGGTTTTGGGCGACCATAGCGAGCATCGTTTTATTTTGTGTTTTTTTAATGTCTTTTTCGCAGAGTTAACTGCTCATCATGCTGTTAAAAAGAAGAACGAGCAGTCCGGAGTTAAACCAACTTGTTGGGAAGGAGGCGGACGTCACACAAGGGAAGCTAAGCTAGCATCGCCGCTAGCAAGCTAGCATCGCCGCTAGCATCGCCGCTAGCAAGCTAGCATCGCCGCTAGAATCGCCGCTAGCATCGCCGCTAGCAAGCTAGCATCGCCGCTAGCAAGCTAATCTGCTATTTCTTATTTTATTCATAAACGGATACATTTCAGTGGGAGTTGTTTATTGATAATTGTTGTCTTTTTACTTCAATGGCGTTATTCTAACAAGTAATTTATATCTAAGAGATCCTTAAATGTGGTTTTCCCCAGTCTTATTAACGCAAACTTATCCATGGATAAATGTTATGAATCAATATAATGCCATATTTTGGAGGAAAGTTGGCTTCCTACATGTCTTTTACAGGTCAGCTTGATTGATAAGCTGTATTTTTCCTTTGCTTTGTGTGGAGTTTTACACATTTTGTAACTTCCTCTACAGCACAGGTTCACCTACTTCACCATGTTTGTGCACTTATTCAGTTTCCTGTCCAGTAAATAATCATTACCAACATTGTATACCTTAAAATAAAGTGGTTTTATGCAGTCCGGCTCCACGTTTGGCTTGTTTCCAACCTGTCTAAACACTTCTCATCTCATTACTTTAGAACGTACAGCGTTATAATAAGCCGATAGAAATATTGGCCAAAACTGTCAAAATGAGAACAAAGTTGTAATCATCCTTTAATATTACCATGTACAAAAACAATTAAACAAAAGGTGGGGCGAAAGATGAACATAATATTTATATAGATATATACAAATAATACTGTACAAGAGCACAAAAGGTAGGAATAACAAGGATTTTCTGAATTGAGTGTAATACGAGATGAATCAATACACACAGCGCTGTGTCATAAACATTGGAACGGCAGTTTTTTAAAAGTGTTCACAAACCTACAGAAAAGAGCTGGACTGAATCTGGACTGTGCTCGTAATTTATCTCTGCATTCAAACACTCGCTCCGTCTCTGTCTCTCTCTCACACACACACACACACACACACACACACACACACACACACACATATTTGCACAACAGGCAAATACATTCACGTTAGGGGTAAAAATCCATTCACTCCAATTTCAACACAGGCACACCTGGACTGGCTAAGATTGAACCACCTGTAGTGGCTTGTATGGCTTGTTCAGCGTCACTCTGGGTGCTTTGCACATTATGTCAGAAGAACACACACACACACACACACACACACACACCCTGCCGCGTGCGTTAAAAAGAGTGTCTACTGCGAATGGACGCGCACCATCCGCAGTCATTTAATGTGTGTGTGTATCTTCCTCTCTTTGTGTGTCCGTATTTCCTCAGTCCATCTTAGGCTAAAGTGCAGCAGAGAGGAAGAGATTCAGTTTTAATGGAAGTCAATGGGTCCAGAGGGAAGAGAAAGCACTCGGCCAAAGCGCTGAAATCCTCAACAGCAGAAGAAGAAACGTCTTAATACACTTATGTCCCGTGTGAGTCCGCCACTAGCTCCCCATTGGACGACAGCAGAGGAATAAAGTGGCGTTTTCGTTTCGTTCATCTCAGTTCAGCCTTAAAAAAAAAAACTCCCAGACCGGTGCGATTCCTCCACATCTGGAGGACGAGAACATCCGAGGCCTTGTTGTCCATGTGTCCGTCCTCCGTCCTCCTACCAGTTGCAGTCTTTCTTGAGGAGCGTGAGGACTTTGCGCCCCAAGCTGGCTTTCCAAGGCTTGACGAAGCTCTTCATGTTGACCAGGAGGCGGCCCTGCTTGCGGTCCGAGTGTCCCGCCACGAGGTACTCCAGCCCTGAGGAACCACGGCAAAAGGTCAGGAACGCCTAATCCACCGCAAGCGACTTTAAAGCGGCTCAACAGCTGAGATGTATTGCAACGCTACTGGCCTTTAAACGAAATCTTTAGACAATAGATTGGCTAAGATGTGTTTGTTAGAATAACAGTGTGTCAATAAGCAGGGTTCATACACATTCTGACCAATGGATTTTCATGACTTTAAAACCAAATTTCCATGACCAAATATTTTGAAATCTCGGTGTAAACATGAAAAAGTGAGTAAATGTAGTATTTAAACTAACAATGAGAATACAAAGCATACAGTAAACCTTAAATGACACAAATGAATGAGAGACAATAGTTTGATTAAAAGAATAAACATTTATATAGATGCGTGCTTATATTTTGAGCATCTTTCTTTTAAAAGCATATTAATTATTTCAAACTCAGCGTAAATGAACGACATGAACACATGAATATAACACATTTACATGACTTTTCCAAAACTTTTGGGATTTTATTTTTTTCAAGGAGTTTTCCAGGCCTGGAAATAACCATTTTAACATTCCATGACTTTTCCAGGTTTTCCATGACCGTAAGAACCCTGAATAAAGGTGATTATGTTGTCCTTTATTATTATGATTATTCTGGGTTTCAGTGGAAACCTTCACCATGTTCCATCACAGAGTGAGTGCTGGTCTGACCTGGGTTCAGGATGGGACAGGTGCAGCCCCGTGCGGTCCAGGACTCGGGGTAAAGCGTGACCCGACCTCGCTGGATCTTCAGCTTGGTGTTCTGATTGAGCACCTTCTGAACTTTGACCTCCACCTCGGCGTGGGAGCCCTTATCGTGGGCCGACAGCACTTTCACCTTCAGGACTGAGAGTCAAGTGGAGGAGACGATGTATTAATTACAGCCGCGATATTAAAATCCCTTTGCAAGTGAAAAGACCCGTGAGAATTCTTACCGTATGCATAATTCATGGTGCAGAAGAGTTTGCTGTTGGTCAGGGCTTGCTCTTTGCACTCGCACTTCTCTGCAGGAGACAGGTACAGATTAATATCTGTAACATGCCTGGTGTGTGTGTGTGTGTGTGTGTGTGTGTGTGTGTGTGGTCTCAGATACTGTGCATGGCGTCCTAAGAATGCAAGCACAGTGTGTGTGTCCAGTGAGGAATGTGCCTATGAAAGCTGCAGTTACAGGCTGGTGGTGGTGGGGGGTCTAAGAGAAGGGACACATGGAAACTATCCATGCGTGCATGCACACACACACACACACACACACACACACACACACACACACACACACACACACACACACACACACACACACACACACACACACACACACACACACACATACAGTCTCTGTAACTCACCTGAGTAGTGGAGGGCAGAGAAGAGTTCGTCTGCTCTGAAGATCCTCACCGGCTCGCTGGAGTTTCCCTCTAAGTTGTACAGGTCCAGATCAGAGCTGCACAAACACATTACAACATCAGCACACACACACACACACACACACACACACACACACACACACACACACACACACACACACACACACACACACACACACACACACACACACACACACACACGGGGGCATGTCAATGTTTTGGCAAATGAATACACAAACCTCTGCCAAATTGGCTGTGGATAATCATGTTGCCTTACATAAAAATGATACCAGCATGTTCCTTTGTTGTGTAGAACACAGATTTGGGGGAAAGAACACCCTGGTATCAGGAAGGCGCTTCGCTATCTACGTGCACACGCACTCCGAGTTTCTTTTATTACTCACCCAAACATGCAGTCTCCGGTAAACGGATCACAGTCCCCCGCGCAGTCACAGGGCCGGCAGCCGTACTCGTGGAAGCCCCAGTATCCCACCATGCACCTGTCGCAGTGGTTTCCACCTACTCCGGGTTTGCAGATGCAATTTCCGTTGGACGGGTCGCAGAGCGAGCCTTCAGCCAGGTGGAAGGGCATAGAGCCCAGGGGGTGACAGCTGCATGCTGGGAGAAAAAGAAAAGAAAACGTAGTTTAATATATGAACGTTGCTTTTTTTCAGAAATATTTGTACATTTCTCCAAAGACATCTGGATATATTGCAATATGTAGTGTGTCGTATCGCGATACATATCCTACACGCAGCCCTATACTCTGTCCAAAAAAAATTATATATATCAAGGGAAACCCCCCAAAAAGTCATATCTGGGAGCATTGAGTCTAAAGGTCTTTTAAGATGACAGTTTGCTAACCTGTAAATTACAAATTTATTACCAAGTATTTCATCATTCATCAGTTGTTCTATTTGTCTGTGGTGTTGTTGCAGGAGCTGGTAATACAAAGGCCTCTCTCTTTTTCTTATCACACACACACACACACACACATCTCTCCAGCTTTCTCCCCCCCTCTAATTGTGTGCTGATAGGGTGTTCTTTAAACAACTTCCAAAAACAATAGACTCGTACACACACCCATGTTTCCACTGGCGGAGAGAAAACTACTGTCTGCCGTCTTTCTGCCGTTATCAACACTGAGACCCGGAGCCTCTGCAGGCGGAGGTGTCCGGCCTCCCATAAATCTGGCCCCGTCCTGGGGGCCAGAGGACGAGGGAGGGAGGCGTGGGTAAGGAGAGGAGGAAGACGAGGAGGGAGAGACGAAGAGGGGGTGTTGTTTGGAGCCATTTCTCTGCTGTTTAATGACGCTTGACTGCCAGTAAATGACTCCAACTGCTTACTGTACACCGAGAGGCACGAGTCCCTTTTTTATTTTTTATTAATGCTCATGTGTGGCTATAGATGAAAGGAGAAAAAAGGTCATAGCTCTGGATGAGCTCATAATGTGGCCCTTTACGCTTTTTAAAAACACCTCAAGAGCCGAGATTAAAAAGTGAATTCTTGACCTTGGAAACAGCGAGCACCATTTAGTGGCTCTTCTGGAGCTTTCAGTTGTATCACACCAGTTGCCCAGTTGGCATGACATATGGAGATGTTCATATTTTTGGGATCTCAAAGGTTATTTTTGTGCATGATGTAATTTTAAATTCAATCATTTGACATTTATACAGTATTATCACCTGAATAAACTCTAAAAAAAAAAGTGTTCCTGACGGCTTGAAGGACACATTTTTCTTCTTCTTCTTCTTCTTCTTCTTCTTCTTCTTCTTCTTCTTCTTCTTCTTCTTCTTCTTAACCCTTTTAGATCACATACAAAGAAATACTAATTTCTTTGTATATTGATATCAAAACTCAAAATCTCAATATCTTTCCTCCTGTCAAAAAATAAAAAAGTACTGACCAAATTGAACTAACATTATCATGACATCCATCAATCTGCAACTGCAAAATGGCTGATTTTCATCATTATCTGACATCTTATAGACAAAATAATAATAAACGGATGAATCCATAATGCAAATAATTGGGTTCCACTAAGTTAAACGATTTGTGTATGTGTGTTTTATGTTATATTTCCTGAATGCCTCATTAAAAGCGGTGAATGCCAGATTATACTTCTTGAGCTCCAAACCAGATAAGATAAACCGTATCACAAGAACAAACTGTGTAATATCAATAAAATCATAAAGACATTGCATTTATAGACTTCATAGACGTGCACAAGAGACACACAAACACTAGACAAGATCTTCATGTGTGTGTGTGTGTAGCAGGACCTTAGCTCCACTATTGTTTGGTAGCAGCCTCCACACGTTAACAATTAACCGAGCGCCACCTCCGCTCCACGTAAACACGTGTGGCGATGTGTTGGGTAAGCGCGTGTGTTTACATGTCTGCGTGAGAATTTATGAGCGCTTTAAGAGGGTCACTACACAACGAGTGCTTTGTGTAAATGTGTGTGTGCGAGAGAGCTGCAGGAACAATGAAAACTTCACGGGACATGACAAGACACCTGCCTGAGCAACCAGTGTAGACAACTAACTACACACACACACACACACACACACACTGTAACTTTCCCCTCCTGCGATAGAGCTTTGGTGTGTACGAGCTTGACAGGAGTGTTTTCTTTCCAGGGCCCCTCGGAGCCTGGTATGAAAAAAATGTTCCTCACGACGGAGGGAAATTCCTCCATTGTCAGCGGGATTTCACAACCCGTACCTTCGTCTCGGGGGTTCTCCAAATCACGCCGTCGCTCCGTTTCTGTCCGTCAATCAGCCTTCAGAGCGAGGATCATTATCCCTCCGTTATAGTTACAACCCGACCCCTCGGAAACCTAAACCCTCCGACTGTTTTTAAAAAGGAAAAGTTGGTGCATTCGTTGTCTATGACTTTATCAGAGAGGTGAACACACCTAAACCTTTTTATGGTCTTCAAATGGCAAGAGACAAAGAGATAAAATAATAGGTAATAAACGTATAAAATACCGAAGAGCAACAATGGAATGAGGCCGTCCGTATCTTGTTGGCATACATCGGCTCCAATGGAAGATTTTGAATCTATGCTCATAGAGCCACAGGGTGGGTTGAAGTTCAACAATTTTTTAGAAATATGTGTATTTCTGTTGTGTGGATCTCTTCATGTAAAGAAATAAAACAGACTCTGATTGATAGCCAACATAATCTCCCTCCTATATGTTTTTGAATGCTTTGGTGCAATTTGACACGTTTTAAATTCAACGTATACGCCGACGTGAACACACTCGACCTCGTTGACGTAACGCGAACCTTCACCGACCCTCAGACTAATCCTAATTCTAACGTCAACCGTAGTTCGGAAAACCCTCAAACAGGCCTTTCAAATGTCCTCAGGGGACTAAAAACTGGGGCTAAAACTCAAATTGGTCCTCAGAAAGATTGCTGTACAGGTGTGTGTACACACACACACACACACACACACACACACTAGAGGTGATGTGTGTGAGTCCAGCATACCTGCAGGACTGAGCTCACTGGGTCAAATCTGACACATGATCAGACGGGGAATGTAGCCACCGCGGTGTGTTTACGGATGACTATCGCGTGTTTACTTAAGACTCGTCTCATCACCGGAGGGCAGCACGCCGCTCACACACACACACACACAGCGGACCCTCACGCCCCACTACCAATGATTACCCCTGAAGCTACTCCAGCTCTGAGTCACGCATGAGAAATGGCAAAACAAGCCGGAGATGGACACGCAGGGGGTTTGTGTGTCGAGCTGCGAGTCAAAAGAAGGAATGCCACCATCTGATGATTAACTCACCTTGGATGGAGCGTGGGCCGTCTGCTGTCTCTCACACACACACACACACAGACACACACACACACACACAGGGCCAGGTGCCCATCAGGTATCGCTGCTATCCAGCACGTCCCGGCTTGCGATCTCAGTTCTCAGCATTCCTTGCGAGAACGAGAGCGCCGGCCGTGCCAGCGTAGCCGCGTACGAAGTTTGATGTTATGATTCACACCAGCAACATTTAGTCAACACCGGCATGATTAATTACGCCGTACGAGAGTGTGTTCTACACGCTGCGGTTTGCTGAGAAATGTAGGGCACGGCAACATCGCCGCGTCTAGTATGTACAAGCGAAATTCCTGAACTCATCTCGTACGCACAGTCACAGCCACAATGTTCACACTGTGATGAGCAACGTGTGTGCGTCTGCTGCTGGTATGTGTGTGTGTGTGTGTGTGTGTGTCTTACGTTTGCAGGAGTCGGGAGCCGTCTGGGGTCTCTGGGGGTCTCTGTAGAAGCCGGCCTTGCATCTCTGACACTGACGCCCCTCAGTGTTGTGCAGACAGTCACAAAGGCCTCCG